>JAWZYV010014579.1:0-71677 GCA_038373885.1 Cheiracanthium punctorium | reverse complement strand
CATATGTTTTGTTCAACTTTCAGGCAAAATTGTAAGCACAAAAATTGTTTTGAAAAATGGCCCGAAGAAACTCCGTTTCGAAAAGATTGCATTCTACTTTAAGAAATTTTTTCCTGAATGTATCGTAACGTTTATAGGTTCACTGTTTGCAATCGTGCACAGTACACTTTGTAAAGATACATTCTAAATTTTTTTAAGTTTCTAGCACAACTGAATTCCTTATTATGGCGTTCAAAATTTGCATGTTGGAGGGACGCCGAATTTGCGGTCATCTAATTCTGTAACTGTTCTTAGTCTCTGTTCTAGGTCCCTAAATGCCACATTAAGAAGCTGCAGTGACGTATCCAGAATTTTATTCGACTGTGTGTATGGGTGGTGGGGGTTGTAAGTTTAGTAATGTGTTAGATTTCGGTGTAGTGTTCCTGCTGCCGCCCCTTCAGCTTCCTCCTGGATACGCCCCCTGAGAAGCTGATTTTATTTTCTACACCATCTTACTTTTCTCGCGGAGTGCTCGGAACGTTTCTCACGGAATATTGCTTGGACGTAGCTTAAATTGTAATAATTTCTAAAGATTTTTTTCTTCGAAATGTGCACAGATGAAAAGGTGTTTCATAATAATTATAGATGAAGATACGTTTTGTCTAAATAATTTAGAAAAAGAAAAAATCAATATGCGTGATAGCAGCGCCAAGCGGCAGAAAAGAGAAGTTCTCTCGTTCGCGGTTTTCGCTCCGTTCGG
Organism: Cheiracanthium punctorium; assembly: GCA_038373885.1. Taxonomy (NCBI): domain Eukaryota; kingdom Metazoa; phylum Arthropoda; class Arachnida; order Araneae; family Cheiracanthiidae; genus Cheiracanthium; species Cheiracanthium punctorium. The sequence continues at coordinate 70,938 of JAWZYV010014579.1, read as the reverse complement.
ATAGTCGTGTGTAAGATAGCAGGGAGCCATGAAATAGATAAATTGTAAATTTAATTAAACATTATATATTTTTTAAAAAAGTTGAAAAGAAGGAAAGAAAACGTTAGCCCCGCACTTCTTAAAAGGGTGGTAGACACGGACGTATATACGGGAGGGGTTTAGGGGGTCTGAACCCTCCCTTAGTCTACGCAAAAATGCTAATAGTATTAGCAAATTGTCCTCGTGTAATGGGTAATAAAAAATTACTATAAAGATTAAAAAATTGAAATGTAACTGAGAATTTTTGCATGTTATTTATAGTAAAATTTACTGCCAATCAAATTTTACAATAAGAATGGACCCCGCCCCCAATAGCTGTGAACCCCTCCCTTGTGAAAGCTATGCTACGTCCGTGGTGGTAGAAGTTTTGTTTGATACTGCAGCACTTTCCTTTATTTAATTTGACTTTTTAAAAAAACATTGAAATGGAGATTTTTTTTTTCAATAAATTATAAAGTATTTTAAAAATCTTTAGTGTTTATATTTTATAACGCGTTTTACTACTACCCTATTTTATAAATCGCCCTTACTTTGAAGCATCTTGTGACAGACAAATTTAAGAGTAAATTTAGGGATATTGTTTCAGGTTTTGAAAGAAAAACCTTAAAAAAATGCTTTTTGAACAAAGTTGGGGGAACGTCTCGCCTTATGCTCCTCCCCCGACGCTATACTTGTAGTGGAATCGGTGGGCGGTTACTTTCAAATCTCCTCCTTAGTATACGCCTTCTATAGTTCGAAATATTCAGGAGAATGAGAATGAATTATAAAACTACAACTTTTAATAAAAACTCAATTTAAATAACTGATCGGCAAAACAAAATGTTTTTGAAAATCCCAAAGTAATTTTATGTTGGAAACCGTAACTTTATGCAACTAGGGAAACTTCTTTCTTGTAAATTACTTAATGAAATGCCTTTTTTAAAACGGTTATTTTACATTGATTGTTTGAAAATCTGCTGAAAAGATTTCAGATACACTCTCTGTTATATAAAGCCAGGTGTATTTTTGTGTTAATAGTACTAAGCAAACAAACTGTAAAGGAAAAGAAGAATTACCATCTAAAAAATTTTCACCACCACTTTTATCATGTTGGAATTTAATATTTATAATTTTAATGAAAATTCAGAAGTCATACTTACCTGGCACTGGGGTCAGCCTTGATCAGGAAGGAGGCTCCCCCGAGCAGAGGCCCTTCATTGCACTTCGGAGGGTTGACGTTCGCCACATCCGCAAATTGCGGTTGCTTGGGGTGCATAATTTTTGGTAGCTGGGACTGCGTTCGCGCTGTCCCTATAATTAAATATCAGATAACTTTTAGATTCTTGCGTTACAGATGTGCGGTTTGACTCCTTTTACTGATTCGAATCTTGAATCAGTAAAATAAGGATTCTTCCATCTTCGCGCCGAAAGCCGTGCTATTTAAACCCCCTTCATCGGATTTCTTCTCCGCTGAGGTCTCAAGCAACTAACATCAGGGCCGGTTTTAGGCATTTTACAGGCGTAGGCGAGAACTGATTTTACGCCCCTTCATATGAGAGATGGTTTTACGCTCCCCCCCCCTTCTTTCAACTGCTTCCCTTATCACTCCCCTGCCCCGTGATCAGAAAAGCACTAAAGTAATTTAATAAAATTGAAGTATGTATTTTTAAATTTTATGAAATTTATATACTGTTAAAAGTTTGCAAAATATTGAAAGATAAAGCGTCCTTATTATTTTCTCTCAATATTAAGAATCACGAATCTATTTGAAAAATATTAATTGATATAATTATACAATTAATATAATTTTTGAAATGACTCATAATAATGAAAATAAAATAAACACTACTGGAGTAAAAGGATTTTCACAATTAAATATTAAAATTCATGCTATGCTTTAATAGTCATTGAAATTTAATGGCAAAAATTTAGATGTAAACATGTAATCTTTGAACTTACCAAATGTTTGGCTGGTAGTGTCGGGAATCGCTAAATGAAAATGGTTCATTTCACTTTTCTTATTACAATTTTCATTCAAAAAGTTTCCTACAGTAATAAGTAAATACAGTAGCTTTACTTTTGTTATCGAAGAAAAAATGAAATCTACTCGCTTGATATTGTTTTACTGAGTATTAATTTTCCATTCCACTTATATTAGGTTATTAATTAGACTATATTTATATGATATTGAGAAGTTTGAAACGTAATGACATTATATACTATTCCACTTGATTTTTCAAAGACATATGCATACATTATTTACAACATGTTCCCCATTGCCCCTCCCTTTTTTAATAATTCCAAATATAAATTTTTGTGGTAAATAATTCTTAAAAGAAATTATATCATATATATATGTCGATGTTTTCAATGAATAAAAAATAAATATATAATTTTAATAAAGTGTAAGTAAATAAAGTATAAACGTAAATGAAATCAGTTTTTAAACGAAGTTAGCTGTATAAAAGTTTACATTGTTGCATTTAAACATGTAGTAAATATTTAAAAAATAAATTCAAATAACTCATAATAATGCAAATAAAATCCATTTATTTAATTAAAAAGTCTGAAGTGACTCCACTCGACTTTCCGAACACTTACGATTAAGATCATTACCAAGCATTCAAATAAATTTTAATCGATGAATAATTCAAACATATATATTAAATTGAAGCTCCATCGAATGCACCGTTTAAACGCTAGCGCACTTTCAAGAATTTCGCTCCATGGGCCGTAATGTAAAAGAAATCTTGTCGTAGCCCTGTAGAAAAACTGTAAGTCCTATACACACCAAAACCAATACCGGTCTTGCGACGGTGGTTTATAACATATATACCCAATTTGAGCTCAATCGAATGTATCGTTGCAACGCTAGCGCACTTTCAAGAGTTTCCCATAGGCCATAATGTCAAAGAAATCTTTGTCGTAACCCTGTAGAAAAAGTATAAGTCCTATATACATCAAAATCAATACCGGTCTTACGATCGTGGTTTATAACATATGCACCCAATTTGAGCTCCATCGAATGCACTGTTTAAAAGCTGTCGCATTTCAAGAATTTCTCCCCGTAGGCCATAATGTAAAAGAAATCTTTGTCGTAGCCCTGTAGAAAACCTATAATTCCTATACACATCAAAATCAATACCGGTCTTACGATTGGGGTTTATAACATATATACCCAATTTGAGCTCAATTGAATGTACCGTTTAGGAGCTTTCGTGTTCACTCACATACACACAAACACACCCACCCACACACACACACACACACACATGCTCACATACATGCATACATCTCGTAAAAACAGCATAAATGAATTCAGACCTCAAAACGTGTCAATACACCAAAATCTCGATGTCGAATTTTTTCATGTTTACAATACTTTCCTTACATGGTACATGTTCGGAAAGTAAAAATTATAAGAATTTAAAGTAAAAATTCATGCTATGCTGTAATGGTTATGGAAATGTAATTGAACAATTGTACATGTACACGATTAGTCTTTGAACTTACCCCTTGCATGGTTTTCTCCGAAACCTCGCTTGAATACGGGCTAGAATCCCTTAGAAAGTCTACACGGTGAGCATCCCTCCTATAGGCCAAGGACCCTAGTGCAGTCAATCGGCCTTAATCCCCCAAACAAACAAACATATCTTGTTGCTAGTCTCAGGAATCATCGTTTGAACATGATTCATTTCATTAGAATCTAGATTATTAGAATTTTCATTTATTTAAAAATAATTTTCGTAGTAATACACTGAGTAGATATTTTTTTGCCATCCTTTCTTATTACAAAAAATCTGGAGTGACTCCACTCGACTTTCCGAACACTTACGATTAAGATCATTACCAAGCATTTAAATAAATTTTAATCGATGAATAATTCAAACATATATACCAAATTGAAACTCAATCGAATGAACCGTTTAAACGCTTGCGCACTTTCTAGAATTTCTCCCCATATGCCATTATGCCATAATATAAAAGAAATTTTTGTCGTAGCCCTGTAGAAAAACTATACGTCCTATACACACCAAAATCAATACCGATCTTAAGATGGTGATTTATAACATATATACCCAATTTCAGCTCAATCGAAGGTACCGTTTAAACGCTAGCGCACTTTCAAGAATTTCCCCCATAGGCCAGAATGTAAAAGAAATCTTTGTCGTAGCCCTGTAGGAGAACTATAATTCCTATACACACCAAAATCAATACCGGTCTTAGGATGGTGGTTTATAACATATATACCCAATTTGAGCTCAATCGAATATACGGTTTAAACGCAAGCGCACTTTCAAGAATTTCCCCCCATAGGCCATAATGTAAGAGAAATCTTTGTCGTAGCCCTGTAGAAAAACTATAAGTCCTATACACACCAAAATCAATACCGGTCTTGCGAAAGTGGTTTATGACATATATATCCAATTTGAGCTCAATCGAATGCTCCGTTCAGGAGCTATCGTGTTCACTCACATAGACACACACACACACCACACCACACACACACACACACACACACACACACACATATACATACATACATCTCGTAAAAATAGCATCAATGGATTCAGAAGCCCTCAAAACGTGTAAAAACACCAAAATCTCGAAGTCGAATTTTTTTCATCATTACAATACTTTCCTTACATGTTCGGAAAGTAAAAATATACCTTTATGAAAAATCTTTAGTGAATATTTGTTTTAAATGTGTTTTAGATTATTAAATAGACAATATTTATGTATTATTGAAATGTTTGAAGCTTTATGAAGTTAGATGCTGTTGTACTTGTATGTTTAAAGCATAGGCGTAGAGTTATATGGGCCCGTGGGGCTCGAGCCCCCCCCCCCCAATAAATTGTGAATAGGGGCTGAGCCCACCCAATAATTTACCACTAAATACAGAAAACTAATTTATACTAACATAAAAAAATGTATTTCACGCCATTTACGAACGTTTAAAAAAAATCCTTTACTTGTACTTTTAAGATTTTTCTTCTTCTGAATTCAATCATGATTTAGTAGTCATTTGACGCCACGTAACACAGAATGTTACGAGAAGCTGCCCTCGCCAGGCTCTGGTTAATTAAAATCAGACTATGCAATGTAAAGTATGAAATGAAGAAAAGTTCAGATGTGTCTAAAATGCACTATCTCATCGAAAATGTTTCTTCCTCCTTTGGATTTTTTTCTTTGCGTCTATTTTTAACTTATAACATGGTAGGAAGATACTAACATGGATACTTACCTTACATTGGTGTAGAATTTTATGGACCCATAGAGATCGAGCGCCTCCCATCATTTACACTTATATATAGTAAGTTTCGTAGTAGTTGCCAACTACTACGAAATATAACTAATCACTTTTTGTAAACATTATATTTTTTAATTATTTTTTTCAAAATAGTAACCAGCTCGCGCGCGCATCACAAAAATTTTGCTATATTTTAAGCCGAAAAATCATGTAGAAAAAGTGGTTAATTATATTCCGTAGTAGTTGGCAGTTATATGTACGTGAATCAGTGGCGTAGACAGAAATTTTTCATGGGGGGTACGACTTCTGCAACTCACATATATGTATACGGGTGTACGAACGGAGTGAAGAATATACATTTTGTATGACAAAAAATTCCTCATGGGGGGTTATGACCTCCCTACCCCCCTTGGCTACGCCACTGACGTGAATATATGTGGTTGTGGGGCCCGGCCCCCCCAATAATTTTGAAAACTTTACGCTTATGGTTTAAAGGAATGTACAATGTGCGTATATTAATCGCAACCTCTTCCTCTCTCTATTTTAAGTGTTTCAAATACAATATTCTACAGGTACTCATTCATTAAAAAAAAAGTATGTCATGCGATAACGCAAATTTGGGTATTTTTTATAAAATAAAAATAAATAACCTCAAAACATTTAAATAATAAGTATGATTATGAACTTCAATCACCCTTTAAATTGTGTTTACAATATAACAGTTTTTAAAATACATTTCGACTTGTCGACAAAAAAACTAATCTTTCAAATAAGTCGTAATAATGCAAGTAAAAACATTTAATCAATTAAAATCTATATAAATAAAATTAGACTTTTGTCTGTACATTTCTTGGAATTCAAAAATTTTGCGATTTCTATCCGTTTCAAGCACCCGGGAATCCGATGCGACCCTCAAAAAAAAGTTTGTCTGTCTGTCATTCTGTCATTCTGTCCGTGACGCCTTTTTTGTTTAAGCATCACGTAAAAACGGCTGAAGCGAATGATATGAAATTGGGTGTCATGATAGGCAGTCACTCAACTTTAAACATAGGCGTCGAATTTTCAAAAAATCTTGATTAGATTTTCAGATTTTGCGAAAATCGTTTCAAACTGCGTAAATTTGTGTTCGAGCATCACGTAAAAACGACTGAAGCGAATGATATGAAATTGGGTGCCATGATAGGTGGTCACTCAACTTAAAACATAGGCGTCGAATTTTTAAAAAATCTTGATTGGATTTTGAGATTTTGCGAAAATCCTTTCAAACTGCGTAAATTTGTGTTCAAGCATCACGTAAAAACGACTGAAGCGAATGATATGAAATTAGGTGTCATGATAGGTGGTCACTCAACTTAAAACATAGGCGTCGAATTAAAAAAAAAATCTTGATAAGATTTTGAGATTTTGCGAAAATTGTTTCAAACTGCGTATTGTGTTCGCACATCACGTAATAACTGCAAAGGTGAAAAAATGGTATTTGGTGAAATGATAGGTGGTCACCTTAAACTATAAGCATCTAAAAAAAAAAAAACGATCAGATTTTGGGATTTTGCGAAAATCGTTTCAAACTGAGTGAATTTTTGTTCACGTATTACGGAATAACGACTAAAGCGAATGATATGAAATTTGGTCACATGATAGGTTGTTGCTCAACATAAAGTATAGGTGTCCAATTTTTTAAACATTTTTATTAGATTTTGAGATTTTGTGAAAATTCTCTCAAAATGCGGTTATATTTTTTCAAGCATCGCGTAATAACGACTAATACGAAATTTGGTGATATGATAGGTAGTTGCTAATCTTAATTTATAGGTGTTGAATTTTAAAAATATTTTGATTACATTTTGAGATTTTGTGAAAATCGTTTAAAAATGCTAAAATGTTTGTTCCAGCATCACGAAATAAAGACAGCAGGGAATTAATCGAAATTGGGTGACATGATAGGTTGTCACTCAACTTAAATTCTAGGTTTCCAATTTTTCAAAAATGTTGATTAGATTTTGAGATTTTGCGAAAATTATTTGAATATGTGTAAATATTCGTTCGCGCATCCCATAATTACGACTAAAGCGAATGAAATTATATTACTTAGTTACTCTCTAACCTGTAATATTTTAACAATACATAAAAATTATAATTGCGCTTTCTTTACTTTGGCAACATACTACATCCATTCTGTGTACTCCTACAATGCTGACGAAAGTTCTTGCTTTTAGAAATTTGCATTCAGTACTAACCCGTCAACGACGGGTACTTCAGCTAGTAATAAATAAGAACTGAAAATAAAACTTTTTTATCGATACTTCATTGCCCATGAAAATTTAATTGCACAATTAAAGATAGGGATGGACGCGAGACGACTTTTTGCGAGACGAGACAGAGATTTACAACTTTTTTGCGAGACGAGACAAGCATTTTTAACATTATGATATAGGGATTTTTGCGAGACGAGACAAGCTTTTCGGCTGTTTTGCGAGACGCGAGACTCCGATTTTTCGTCTCGCGTCCATCCCTAATTAAAGATTTAAAAACAGTACAGTATTTGAACTTTGAACTTACCAAATGTCTGGCTACTAGCTTCCGGAGTCGCCGATTCACAGTGGTTATCTTCATTATAATTTTGTTTTAAAAATTTCCCCAAGCTTTCCCTCATTTTTTTTTTCTTTAACTTTCTTTTGATTTCTGAAATAAGCTCCGGATGGACGTTTTCTATTCATGTTTAAAGATGAAAATCGTTAGCAAATATAACCTTTGAAACAGAAATAACGAGTATTCCCCGCAATCTCACATACAAAAGATATCTAGACGACCGAGCCGAGCAGGTAACCAAGTGCTATACTGAAATGACAACTGACAACTGACTAAACCCTGAAAATTGAGAATACCTAATTCTGAGGCGGAGAGGGTGATCTGTGCGGAGAGGGTAAACTATGTCCCTCTCCGCACAACTGGATTTCTGTCATTTGTCATTTGTTGATAGTAAATTAATGGAGAGTATCTGTTTCCGATTTCTAGTCTACGCATATGCTGCCCGCCCTAACCTCTCTCTCCGCGGGTGGTCTTTCTGCCAAAAAACATTCTGCCCTTGTCCTGATAAATGTAAACGGTTATCTTAAATATTCTTTAGAATAAGCTAAATGCTTAATTTACTAGTTCAATTAAATCTTTAATGTCATGCCAGAGAAATATTCTGTTAATAAAATACTAGTACATGATCTATAGCAAAAAAGGCAGTTGTCGAAATAATTGGCTATAGATAAGGTGACCACACGTCCCGTTTTGAACGGGACAACCCGTTTCTAGGTGGCTTGTCCCGTTGTCCCCAAGCACAGCTTCGGGACTCCGTAATGTCCCGTTTTTAGAAAGAGAGCAACCTGCGGTAACGATTTCAGTAAAGGCCGCTAAAAATCTAAAATCATCCGACGGCAGTGTCTGAAAAAAAAAAAAAAAAAAAAAAACTAACCTCCCTCCCTCCCCTCTCGAGACGGAAAGAAAACGATGGGGGATGCAGTGTTTTTGAGTTTTTTCTTTTTTTGTCAGCTATTTCAATTTATTTAATTTTTATTTCTTTTTTTAAAGTCATGTTCCTCTATTGCTTATCCCCTCCCCCCCGATCTCCGCTTTATTTTCTCTTTACACTCAGGTTCTCTTAAGATTTTTTTTTTTTTCCTTCCGAATGACAACTTCCTTTTTTCCGTGTGTCCTTTTGTATACATTTCTCACTTTCTTACTTTCCTGCCTTGTGTCGCATGGTGTTTTTGAAGTCGAAGAAGGGCCTACCCCTTGTACCACCCGTAAACGTACGTCTTGCACTATTTTTTATAGTATATGCGTGTTTAAACGAAGGTTTTTTTATATTTTATTTTGAAATTAACATTAACGCAAGCTTTTTTGTGCGTTTTCTTAACAACTAAATGATACCCAGACCTGAAATTCAGTCTCCCTACACTATTACCTTAAAGACAGTAGATGTCCCGTTTTGAGGAAGAAAATATATACACTATTGCCATAAAAGTAGATGATGTCCCGTTTTGAAGGAAAAAATAAATGGTCACGTTAGCTATAGAACATGCAGCTTTATAAGATTAAGATTAGAAGACCCGCTGAATTTAGAACCTCATGAGAAGATGGGGGACTTCTGAATATTGGCACCCCTTGGTAACTGCTACAGACCACCGAGAGGACTTTCGGAACTACGGATTTAACGTGCGCGTACACGGTGGTCTTTAGTGGTACGCCGGTATCGAACCCACAACCTTCCGGTTACGAGTCCAACGCCTTAACCACTGTGATATCACTAGAAAAACTCAAATCAAACATTCTGTGATAAAGCTGATTTTACGCTCCCCTTTTCTGCTTGCGCCCCTCGAAAGGGCTATCCCGCAACACCCTCGCTGCGACTTTGCTTAAAAAACCGATTGCAGAAGCTGCGAACTCAGGAAACTGGAGCGATACAAAAATCTTAAGCCCGAAGCTCCCACAGCTGTAATTCACGGGGGCGCAGAAGTGGCTAAATTAAAAATTTTTGTTAAAGGAGGGCGTCAAAATCAAACGCATTTCCCTTTTTACCAAGGTGATATAAACTTCATGAATTTTATTTTTTACTCATTTCTTGTCAAATGACTTAAACGATTCTTTGTCGCCCTATGATACATTAGCATGATCTTTCGGAATTTCATACCGTGAAGGAATTTGGTTTATTTATCATCTGAAAAATGTCTCTCATATCTCCCCGTTAAAATTTTCTACCAGCGCCCCTGAGCTTAGTTACCAGTAAATGGACTCTTGCTGTTCTATGGACACAGTCATGTTATGTCCTCTAACAGATTAGAAAAACTCAATTTAAACATCCTGTTATAAAGCTGATTTTACGCCCCCTTCTTCTGTTTGCGCCCCTCGAAAGGGCTATCCCCGCCTCACCCTCGCTGAGAACTCAGGAAACTGAAGCATTCTTCAGTTATAATTCACAAGGGCGCAAAAGTGGAGAAATGAAAGTTTTTTGTTTAGTAAGGGGCGTCAAAATCCGCCACATTTTCCTTTTGCCAACGCGACATAAAACACTCAAGGCTGAAGTATCCCACAGCTGCACAACTGCAAAAATTTATTTATTTATTTTCCGTTCTTGTCGAATGGCTTAGACGCTTTCGTTGTCTCCCTCACTCTAGAATATATTCTGATGGATCAGGGCGTACTAAGGGAGTGAAAACGGAAATATACCGTGTTTACTCGAGTAATAGTCGCCCATTTTTGTCAATTTTTCATGGTGAAAGTCTAGGTGCGACTATTATGCGAGGGAGGCTATTACACGAGTAAACACAGCATCTTCCTTTGAAACTTTTTTAGCATGATCTTTTGAAACTTTATACTGGTTATTACTGTTATTTCGTTTATTTACGATCTGAAAAATCTGTTCCTCCTGGAGTGATATATCTGTTTCATTTGGAAACAAGAGTATAGCCCGGTGTAACATAGCAGAACCGTCCAAATTTCGCTCCCCCCACCCCTTTTTGCAGCTTTAATGCCGACTTCATAATTTTTCAGCCCCGGGAATCAGAGGAGGCATTTCAATTTTTCATTTAGGGGTGCAAGATTTGATATATCAAAATCCAGAATATGAAATAAATAATTTTTTTTTGGGGGGGGGGGGTGCGACTGCGCCCCCTATTATCCGCCCTTGCCATGAATCATTATACTAATAAAATCCTGTCCTTTCCTCGCGTCTACAGATGTGCTGTATTGAAAGAAGAAACACGAATTCGAAAAAACTATATAAACCTATGTGATCCTTCTGATTTTGCGCCCCCTCTTCTGTTTGCGCCCTATTACTGTTACGGCCCTGTTTGGAAAACCGATCCTAGCTGTAAAAACTTAGGAAGTATCCCAGAACTTTAATTCACCGGAGCGCAGAATTGGCCAAAAATCATATTTATTTTTAAGAGGGGCGTAAAAGATCACGTGCATTTTCTTTTTCCGCTAACTTGATGGAAAAAAAAAAAAACTTGATTTTATGTGGCTTTGTTTAAAATTTATTATAGCTTGTCCTTTTTGGCGTATATTTTTTGCGACATTTCTTTTGAAGTATATCAGAAAGGAAGGTAACTTGAGAAACCATTTCTTTAAACATCGGGATAAGACAGCTCAAAATAATTATAGGAGGTAATGAATCAACAGGTTCAAAGACCACCTCTTCGGAAGATCTGCGGAAGAGGGTAATTTAGGCCTGGAGGTGGAGGCCTGGACACCGAGTGGACATCTGTTTCCCATGAATGAAAAAAGAAGCGGTCAAAGGAAGCTTCCGGACAATACAAGCGGCAACTTAGAAGTGTTTAAAAGTTTTTGTGGCAATGATACTGTTTGAAAGCTTGATAATATTATGAGAGCAGTCAGTGAGCCCATCTGAATAACCAATTTAAAAAAAAAGGGGGGGGGAATGTTTGGAAACACGAAAAATAGTGAAATTTGGCGCCCCTCGATTGAGATTTAAGCGTAGGCGACCGCCTACGTCGCCTACGCCTCAAACCGGCCCTGAACTAACATCTTTCTCGTCGAATTCAACACCGGCACACACAGTTGTGAGCAAATGGGTTCGTCCTCTTAACTTCCTAGCTCGCGCACTGTGTAGCAGCAAGCAGAGGCACAGACTTTACAAAATTTCTGTGGGTGCCCTACAATTCCGTGGTGATGTAGAGGTGAGCGGTTTGATCAGGACTAGGGAATCTATGCGAAACGGGAGGAGACATACATTTCTTTGCGAGACAAGACAGCTCGATTTTTCGTTTTGCATGCATCCCTCATCAGATCACACCCAATTCCCCCCTTGATATTCTGCAGAAGTGGCGTAGAAAGGTTGGAGGTACAAGGGGTGGTCCGTCCCCGTCGGCAAGTTAAAAACGATATAGAGCCATCGCCTATTAGCAAGTCAATTTTTTGCAGTGTATATTTGCTTGAAAACCTGAACCACGTAAATACCGGATCGAAAGGAGGGGCAATGAGGAGGCTTCCCTTGAGAGCATTAAACCTAAAATTTAATCAAGTTGCTAGGGGATTTAACAAACTTTTGAACCCATGTTTAGCATGTTCGCTCTCATTATTGAAAAGACGCAACGGAGAATACTCAATTTTTTATCTGTGTTGCTTCGTGGGCATAGAATGAGAATCTCTACCGTTGCGTCTTAGCACAACAGCAAACCAGTTAAAATCAAAATTCTTTTCAAGTAGCGAAGTGTTCCTCATAAAATTCCCCTCGTTTAGAAAAATCAGCTTATGCTACAGCCATCTTAAATTTGCTTGTCTTACGCAGATTATTTGTCGAAATTCGAGGATTCCTGGGCAAATACCCCTTTTGTTCTCGTAATAATCAGACCTGAAAGAGATTAATTACTCCAATTTCACTTAAATTTTTCACTTTTCTAAAGTTTTCTTTTAGCGATAGAGTTTTGATTGGTTTTAACTAATCATTAATTTCCAAAGCGAAAAAAATAATTATATATTAATATATTTTATTAAAAAAACGGACAAACAACAACAAAAAAAAACATACTATGCTACAACAATATCACAATCAGTCTAATTTCTTGTCATGTAAATAGAAATTTTCTATAAAAAAAGGGGGGTTATTTCGCTTTCAAATGTAGCATGCCTGGGTCAATTTATTCTTGTTTAATCTATCTCATGCCTGTATGAAATCATCAAAGGTTACCAACCCCCCCCCCCCCCGAAAAAAAAAAAAACAACGCTATTCATAGTGCTGTTTACAAGCTTTCCTTTCCCGGTGTTTTAGGAATTTTGTATCGCTTTAAACAGATCTAAGCCTTGCTTATTTTCTTTTTTAACAAGTATTAAAAATTACAAAAATTTGGCCTCAATGAAGGTAAAAATTATAAAAATATCACACAACTAATAAACAAATCGAAGCCCATCATATCGCGCTGCCGTCCCACAGGTTCGGGGTTCGAATTCCGGGCTGGGGAAGGATCACTCAGCCTTTCATCCCTTGATGGGGTCGATAAAATAAGGACCAAGCTTGCTTGGGGTCAAACACTGGGGGTTTCGCGTCAGACTGACCATCTGGCGGAGGCATATGCATCCGCATACGAAAGCACACGGTCACGAAGGCGCGGTTGGACAGCACAAGCCTTGGCAACGCAGTCGGCTGTATCGCTCATGTTTAATTTGATTAAACAAATCAAACATTTTAGTACTGAAATAAGGCAAAAAAGTCCACTATGCAGGCCTGGCGAGAGGGGAGGGGGAAGAAGGGTATTCCCCCCCCCCCCCTGGCCGGGATTTTCTTGGGGAGCGGGTTATTATAAATTTCCGAAAACGACTTCTGTACGGATGGAAAGAAGAATACGTGAAATCCAGCACCGACTCGAAAAAAGAAAGCTGATGCCCTAAACGAAACTGGATTGTTAACATGACATACCGTGGTCATACTAGTCATATTTACCCGTTTCACACACAAACCGTTTAGAGAAGGCTGAGAGTTGTTCGGGGCAGGAGTGCTATAACTACACAGTTGAGTGCAGGGCCCGACTGAGACATTCGGGGGCCCTTGCCAAACACTTTTCGAGGGACCCTGTGCAGTGGCGGTCATGCCTTGTTGGCACATACAGTCGTAAAGAAATATTTGTTCGCAGTGCCACATATAACAGGAGGTTTAAACGGCCCCCTTCTCTTTGTACAAATTTTTTTAAATTAAATTCCATAAATTTTAAGGCACAAAAGTTCCCAAAAGTTTAAGGCACAAAATATCACGTCGATGAATGCTCCATTATGGAATGCTGGTATATGAAGTTTGTTCTATTTCTGTGTACAGTGTAAACAAATATATTTTTGCAAGCGTTAATGACCATGTTGGGGCCCCGTACCGAGGGGCCGTGGGGGGGGGCTTCAAAAAATTTAAACATATAATTCACTTTATCTGAAGATGTATAACTGCGCTGTTCAAAAACATTTTTCTACATTACGTCAGAGCCAAGATTTAAAGCATTCTTAAAAACTGTATTTTTTATGAAATTGGGGGCATTTGTGGGCCCTTATTTGGGGCGTCCGACTATTTTCGAAAGAATTTTCAATTTGATATATTAATATTCAAGGTATATTATCAGATAGAAAGGAAAAATTCTCTAAAGTACCACAGAGCCAGTCACAGTCGAGACAATAAAGTGGTAAAAATGGCCCTAAATTATTTCTACGTCACTCCTCTGGGGTACTTTGACACCCACCCACCCCAATTAACTCATATGCCTCTTTTAGTTTTAGATTTACCTCTTTCAGTTAAAAAACTAAAAGAGGTAAATCAAAAATATTTCAGATTTGTTCTTTCCTTGGACAAGGCAATACAAGAAAAAAAATTCATGAAATTCTGAGATAGTGATGGAAACTGTTTTCTTTTCTTCCCCTGAATTTTCTTTTGCAATGCCTCTTAAGTTAACGGTTTCCTGTGCAGCCAGGGGCACCAATTACATGTGTGCTAAACGGCTGAAGCACAATCAGGAGAAGGAAGTGGGTGACATGGGCACCCATATAATAATTTGTAGGGAGAGGGGGAGCTAGTCAAGGGTCTTGCCCCAGAAAGATATTATATTTTAGCGTTGAATCACATCTACCTTATGCCAGTACGTAAATCATAACGGTTATGAGTCATTCCAAAATTAAAGCACCCTTTTATGTGCCAACACTTTCTGATTTTATATTTCCCATACTCTAGACTCGCGACGCTCGCTTTTCGTATGAGGCATTCGGCCCCCATTAAGACTTATTCGTAAAAAAGGCATAATTTCCGCAGACAAAACCCAAAGATTAGATCAGATAGAATATTACCGAGTTACACATTGCTTGGTCCTTCCATGTTCCTTGGAACATAAAAATTTAAACTTCGCACTATTTTTAATTGGATAAAACTTGTGGAACACTTTGCGTACTTGCCATCCATGGCAATTTTTTCATAATTTGGCGGCTAACGTATACGTATAGTTAATAATTATTTCCAAGAAAGCAGTGCATATGCTTTCTTTGATAAAACTACGGAACAGCTAGAATATATTGCTGCTATGCCGACTTTTCATTATTTAACTATTTACACATGCTCATAATCGATAATCATTGCTCATGTAAGGTTGCCGTGAAAACTGTTATCCATAAATCCGATTTGAGTATATAATAAAAATTTAATATGAAGTTTTTTATTTTAGGTGGACGAAGATGAAATACATTGAGTGTAGATGTATTTTCGTCAAATGGTTTTTCTAGCGTCCGTTGTAATTACGTCCACACCGGGCTTTGACTTCTAGTTTCCATATAATTATTCCGTATTAAAAAATATCTTAAATCAAAAAAGTTATTAAAAATATACACTACAACGTTATTTTTGCACCACCCTGTACAAATTACTAAGTACGTTTATTCCTATCGCCCCTTTAAAAAAAAAAAAAAAAGTTAAATGAAATAAAAGCTTGGAACTCTTAACAAACGCGGTGCTTCAGATCGGCTTCTCTTTTCTATGAAATCACCCCGAAGTCAGTCGGCAGAATGCGCTGCTTCGAAAACAAAGTGTGTGTGAAGTTCGAAATCGCGATTTCTATTTCTGACACTGCTGATGCCCCACTGATGTTGTTACCCAAAATATTTATTACCACTAAACTCTTATTTTTTTCTTTTTAACTTCTTTCCTGAAGATAAGCGTTAATCGAAGAATGAAGTTGTTTTCAGACGTTCTTTCGCTAATGGAATCGGTAACGTGTTTTTTTTTTTTTTTTTTAATGCTGCTGAACTTTTCTTTTTTGAAAACACTTAGTATAGTATGATGCAGTTTTATACAGTGTTGCAAATATTGGTATTGGAAGTGGGGTAACAAGGCAGTTGCTCTGGGTATACATGCAGGGACGTAGCCAGAAGTGGTGGATATCGGCGCACATCCTCCCCTCGAAATGTCTGCATTTGTAACCTGTGGCGTATGAAAGGGGGGGGGGAGGATTTTTTCATAGTAAATGTCCTTGTTCATAAAGCGACAAAAATGCTCCGGAACGGAAACATTTTAAAATTCGTGTCGATAAATTCGGTAGTCTTTAAAAAAGGCTGCATGACAGCCCCTTGGCGTGACGGAGCGGTCTTCAGGAATTTGAGAAACACCTGATAGGGCAAACAAAAACATGATTCCGATCCGATTTCACAAGAAGCTTTTGTGGTTTTATTAAGATCGAACTGTGTTTTATCGTCCCCAATATTACCAATTAACATGTCCTGCAGTGGTCTGAGCGCTAAACTCCGTTCCCAAAAGAACACGACAAGTGAAGCAGCATCCGGCTTCGCCAGTGCTTCGGAGGGTCAACTTCCTCTCGGCTCGACAGATGTGGGACCGTGTACGCTAATGAGAGCTGGTGCACGTAAAATCCGTCGTGCTTCCAATGTCCTCCAAGTTGTTAAATAATACCTCTGGGCTGGTGCGTAGCCAGAAATTTTTCATGGGGGGGGTTACGATTACTGCAACTCACTTAGATGCATACATGTGTGTGATAAGGGAGAGAAGAATATACATTTCGTATGGCAAAAAATTCCTCATGTGGCGGGGTTATGACCCCCTAACCCCCCCCCTTGGCTACGCCCCTGCCTCTGGGGGTGCAGACTTCAGGGGGTTGGTCCCTCCTCTGGAATTGATTCAAAATTAGGGGATTCCAAGCTGAGTCGGACTTCCTCCCACTGGGGCTCATTAAAATGGAAGCCGCCTCTTCCGCCCATCGTCTGCCTATATAGAGGATCTGGCACCGCCACGCGGTTGCTAGAGGACATTAGCAACAACAACAACTAATTAGCCCTGTCCTGCAGTTCCAACCTCGATCAGTCTGGATTAAACTTGCCTGCTTCATACACATGAAAGGTGCACATTCAATACTCACACTCTTCACTTTTGAAGTTCTTAGAAAAATGAAAAAATCTCCTTATTAACAAACATGACCTATTGGCATTTTGTGTGTGTGTGCGTGTAAAATTTGTTGCCATAAAAACGACTTGCACATAGTTCTAAACCTGCAATAATTCTTGTAAAGCTAGAATTCGAATTCAATTTGCTAAAATTCCGAACTTTTGAAAAATTGTCCTAAAATGTCATACTATTTGAGATACTCCTTTCCGTATTTTATGTAAAAAAAAAAAAAATCTGGAGTGACTCCACTCGACTTTCCGAACACTTACGATTAAGATCATTACCAAGCATTTAAATAAATTTTAATCGATGAATAAGTCAAACCTATATACCAAATTGAAGCTCAATCGAATGGACCGTTTAAACGCTAGCGCACTTTCAAGAATTTCTCCCCATAGGGCATAATGTAAAAGAAAACTTTGTCGTAGCCCTGTAGAAAAATTATAAATTCTATACACATCAAAATCAATACCGATCTTTCGATGGTGGTTTATAACATGTATACCCAATTTGAGCTCAATCGAATGTACCGTTTAAACGCTAGCGAATTTTCAAGAATTCCTCCCCATAGGCCATAATGTGGAAGAAGTATTTGTCGTAGCCCTGTAGAAAAACTATAAGTCCTATGCACATCAAAATCAATACCGGTCTTATAATGGTGGTATATAATATATATACCCAATTTGAGCTCAATCGAATGTATCGTTTAAACGCTAGCACACTTTCAAGAATTCCCTCCCATAGGCCATAATGTAAAAGAAATCTTTGTCGTAGCCCTGTAGAAAAATTGTAAGTCCTATACACACCAAAATCAATACCGGTCTTGCGACGGTGGTTTATAACATATATACCCAATTTGAGCTCAATCGAATGCCCCGTTCAGGAGCTATCGTGTTCACTCACATACACACAAACACACATACACACATACATACACACACACACACACGTACATACATCTCGTAAAAATAGCATAAATGAATTCAGAAGACCTCAAAACGTGTCAATACACCAAAATCTCGAATTCGAATTTTTTCATGATTACAATACTTTCCTTACATGGTACATGTTCGGAAAGTAAAAAAAATAGGACCACTTTTAAAATACCAGACCGTTGTAGGGTAAAATTTCAAAAGTTCGGAATTTTAGCAAATCCAGAATCCGTACGAAGCCTGCTAAATATGGAAAATTTGGGTTTTGCGCAGCCAACTTTTATGGGTGACGTAAGTTATAAACCAAAATAGTTATGAATTTAAAACAAAAGGAATCCAAAATAAAAATATCTGAGCATTGGTTCCATTATGTTATCTTGGAGGGTTATAAACAACAAAAATCTGGAGTGACTCCACTCGACTTTCCGAACACTTACGATTAAGATCATTACCAAGCACTTAAATAAATTTTAATCGATGAATAATTCAAACATATATACCAAATTGAAACTCAATCGAATGCACCGTTTAAACGCTTGCGCACTTTCAAGAATTTCTCCCCATACGCCATTATGCCATAACATAAAAGAAAGTTTTGTCGTACCCCTTTAGGAGAACTATAATTCCTATACACACCA
The DNA here is from genome assembly GCA_038373885.1 of Cheiracanthium punctorium. Lineage (NCBI taxonomy): Eukaryota > Metazoa > Arthropoda > Arachnida > Araneae > Cheiracanthiidae > Cheiracanthium > Cheiracanthium punctorium. Next base: position 52,176 of record JAWZYV010014579.1, on the reverse strand, counting down.
AAATCAAAACCGGTCTTAGGATGGTGGTTTATAACATGTATACCGAATTTGAGCTCAATCGAAGTTATCGTTTAAACGCTAGCGCACTTTCAAGAAATTCCCCCCATAGGCCATAATGTAAAAGAAATCTTTGTCGTAGCCCTGTAGAAAAACTATATGTCCTATACACACCAAAGTCAATACCGGTCTTGCAACGGTGGTTTATAACATATATACCCAATTTGAGCTCAATCGAATCTACCGTTTAAACGCTAGCGCACTTTCAAGAAATTCCCCCCATAGGCCATAATGTAAAAGAAATCTTTGTCGTAGCCCTGTAGAAAAACTATAAGTCCCATGCACACCAAAATCAATACCGGTCTTGCGATGGTGGTTTATGACATATATATCCAATTTGAGCTCAATCGAATGCTCCGTTCAGGAGCTATCGTGTTCACTCACATACACACAAACACATACACACACACACACACATACACACATACATACATACACACATACATACATACATCTCGTAAAAATAGCATAAATGGATTCAGAAGCCCTCAAAACGTGTAAAAACACCAAAATCTCGAAGTCGAATTTTTTCATGATTACAATACTTTCCTTACATGGTACATGTTCGGAAAGTAAAAATCAACACTCAAAAAACCTTTGTTAAAAACATTTCTTGATTATTCTGCCAAAACATGGACAGATGTAAAGTAAACAATAAGTATGGAAGATGTAAAGTTATCCTTTGCAAGCCTCCCTGGTTGGATTAATTTGCCTAGTGGAGTTTTGCTGCAATTCAGTTGTTGGACAATGCTCGTTATGAGTTATGCATCCAAACGAGGTTTTCAGTATTTTTCCCCCAGCCTTAATATTTTCGTTATGGTCCATATCACTCTTGCAGTCCCGATTCGCCTTGAAAAGACGAATACTGCGATATGAAGTAACTCAATACCTTAAAAAGTAGATAATGTGACTTTTGCCTCTGCATCCTTCATGACCTAGTATAGTAGTCATTGACCGTTGAATAACTTATCTATTCCTATTTTCTTCATCCGCCGTCCGATTCAGGCACGTAGCGAGAAAAAGAAAATTAAGGGGGGGGGGGTGGTACCCAAAAAGTGGAAAAGGAAAAATTTTTCACAAACTGCTAGATTTGTTGACGCCTAACAAGCAAACAAAAATCCGGGGAGTGCCCAGTCCACCATGGCCCAACCCCTGGTTACGTACCTGGTCCGATAGCTTCTATCAAGTCTCAAACTCTCTAGAGGGCTTTCAGTCAACATGGTTTGCAAATCTAAGGTGATCCGGATCATGATGATTGCTAGAAAGAATGATTCCAGTCAAACAAACGTTTTCAACGATTTGTCTCAAAAGGATAGTCTTACTGTTTGAGACTGAAGGACTGTTACTGACTGAAGGATAGTCTTAATAGTGGCATGATGTTATATGCTTTCCTCAATGAACGGGCTATCAACTCAAAAAAGAATTTTTTCAAATGGGACAGGTAGTTCCTGAGAAATGGAGCGAGTTCAAGCATGCACCAAAACAAACTCTTCAGGGTGATTCCACCAGGCCTCTCAGTTGGTCCTATTTTTTAAAATTTCCTACCTCTATAAGTAATAGAGTAAAATGTTCTGCTTCTTCAACAGTTGTTAAATGTTCTTTTAGATGTTAAGGTTTCGTCTATCAAACCATTAAAATACTGGGCTATATACATAAAACTTTGATGAAGGTAGGAATTTAAAAAAAAAATAGGACCAACTGAGAGGCCTGTTCCACCGTAACTCATGCTGAATTTAATAGCATTTTTAAACATAGCGTAATAATAAAAAATGCATTTATTTTCTTTCAACAAAATTCACGCTGATTACAAATTGTTTTCTTTTTTTCAATAAATCATTAAAAATCTTATAACTAATTAATGTTTTGAAACATTGATTAAAATTGCATGGTAACTCATGCTACCCCCCCCCCTTCAAAAAAAAGAAGTATGGGCAGAAAAGTCAGAGTTGTATTTCTGCTAAAATTCCACTTCTTACGTGCTATAATATTTGAGAGTTTGTATGTACCTTTCTTATCACAAAAAATTATTTAGTTTTGTATATAAATTTGGTTATTGAATTAAAATATGCTGTTGTTGAAACACATATTCGGATTTGTGTGCTTGGCACGAGGAACCGCTTAAAAATCCACGTCAAAGAAAGAACAAACATAAGGGGGGGCGGCAAATGCCTTTGGGTAGGACTTTTCTGGGTATCTAGCGCATATTCACGTTACATCTGGAGAAAACCGCCCAAAACTCCAGACCGCTAGACCGACGGCCCCGCGAGAGGACAGAACCCTGTTCCTCCACTTGAGCCATCTCCCAATGTCAGTGGCTTTAACCACCTTAACCAATGTGTAAACAGTGCTACACATTGGTTTAAAATATGCTAAGTGCGGTTAACTCGTGTGCGGTCTCGTGTGTGAGAAACCGTCAACCGAAAACCGTCTCGTGTGTGAATGTGGTATGTTGTACCAAACCGTGTTACAACATACATGTCTGACTTTGAAGTGCTGCCATTCTGATAAAAAGAAACTTTTACGCAAAATAAACTGTTACCAACACAGCTACAGCAATTTGGAATAATTTCTCAGACAATTTATTAAAAAAAAATTTTTTTTTTTTTTTTTTAATGGTCATGCCCGTGTTTATATGGAATTGCCTTTCAGCTTTATAAATTAGTATACATTACACTGTCATTTTAGGACGAGATGATCGGGGCTGCTGACTGACCCCCCCCTTTTCGAGCTTTGGAAAAGCACTGGAGGGGCTGAAGCCCCCCTTCCCCATTCTCTATGGCGTCGGCGCGTGCGTCTGTTGCTGCTGCGCTCTCTCCCTGCACCCGAATGACGGCCAACACTCGGCAAGCATCCGTCTCGGAGCAGAGTTGTCGGGCAGAAGTGTAGTGTTCGGAGAGATAAAAAAAGCCCCCCCTTTTCCTAAAAATAAAGCGGCTCCTCTCGGAGCAGAGACGCGCGGCGGGCCGGGATGCTGAGAGGGCGAGCGTCGGCAACAGCAGGATGGGCCCACCATGAGCGCCGCGCTGTCGAGCTCCAGCGGGGGCCGCTTCGACTTTGACGACGGGGGCACCTACGTCGGAGGATGGCAGGAGGGCAAGGCGCACGGACACGGACTGTGCACGGGCCCCAAGGGGCAGGGGTGGTACGCCGGCACCTGGGAGCAAGGCTTCGAGGCGTGCGGCGTGTACACGTGGCCGACGGGCAGCACGTACGAGGGCCAGTGGGGCGGCGGGAAGCGGCACGGCCTGGGCATCGAGACGCGCGGCTGCTGGATCTACCGCGGCGAGTGGACGGACGGACTTAAGGGCAAGTACGGAGTGAGGCAGAGCATCGCGTCGGGAGCCAAGTACGACGGCACGTGGTCCGGGGGACTGCAGGATGGATACGGCTCGGAGACCTACGCGGACGGAGGTGAGTGTGCCTTTCTACACGCAACAACAGCCGTAGAATCTCGTTATAACGAACTTTCTGTTTTACGAATACTTCAGATCAACGGATAAATAGTATTTCTGTTAAGAGAGAATCATGTAGTATGAACTCTATCACCATGAAATTTCATTTTCACGAATTTTTCAGGATAACGAATTGCATTTTCTGTATCTTGAAATTCGTTATAACAAGATTTTACTGCGTATCCTTCAACATGTTTATTTGTTTATTTATTCATGGATCACCAGTGTGACAGGAGGGAAATTGACAAAAAAATTGCCACGGCACGGCATCAGAGCCGGATTGAGCTTTGTGAGGGCCCTTGGGCTGTGAAACTTATGAGGTCCACCTCCACATATTTTTCTTTTTACTAAGCTAAAAGGTGATAACAACGCCCTAAGACTTTTTATAGTTATCGCAAATCTTCCGGCAGATGTAGTGCTAAACATGTCATTACTGTATCAAATTTTGAAAAATGTATCATAACACATCAAACGTATATTAAAATAACACATAAACTTTAACTGTATATTCAACCTCAATTTTTGCATGGTCAACACGTTTTTCATGAGTGCAGTGTACAGAATAGCCGATTATCAGAACTATTCTCTCAGACTTGTATCAGTTCATAAACACTAGAATTACTTTTTAAACGCTTGATTTCTTTTCTTTTCTTTTGTTTTCTGCCTCGGGCCATCTAAAATAGTTGGGGCCCCTACTCATCTTAATATTTAATCTGGCTTTGACAAGAAAATAAATACCTAACAATTAATTCAATCATCTGGATTAACTCATCGGATTTATGCAACTTGATAAACTCGGAAATTGCTTTTTTTCCTTTTAGGTTTCTGCCATTGGGTTCCTTAAATGGTCAGATTGATGTTTCATTTTGGGGAAATTAACGGGAAAAGATACTATTTTTAATCCAATAATGTATTCGAAACTGGTCAATCAGGGCACCAGATTGCACTGTCAGTCCACTTCAGATGATGCGGCATAAATAGTTGCGTTTATATTCGCGACACTCAATGACGTCTATCGGACTATTATCATCAGGTGACTTTGCACTCGATTACTGATTGGTCGTGAATCATTGCACGTCCAATCTGTAATCGAGTTGGCAGTCACCTGACTCTACTAGTCCGAGATATGGAGGCCGGTATGAAGATTGGCCATGATGTCCATAATTTACGTCAGCAGCAATGCGAAACCTCAAAATCTCGGGTGTAAGATCTGTAGTGACGTAACTTTCGCGTCATGGCTTACTCATTAGGTTTACCTCAGGGGCCAAAAAAGTAAGTTTCAAACGTGATTTTTTTTACTGTTGTTTTTATGGGAGGAAAGGGTTGTACCATTTTAAAACTGATTTGAGTGTCACTGTCAACCCAGTTTTGGAAGCTGTGACTCAAAAGTTACGTTGCATTTATTGGATTGCTTAAAGAGGATTTGGCATTTGGAGGTTGGTTGGTATTGAGACCCTTAGCCAGGGGGCTGTCGTCTCGATTGCTCCGGACTTAAAGAAGATAAGATTGCCGTGGCTTTATTTATTCTAAGCCGGTCTACTACACCAGATACAATCTATTGAGCTACAACAATGTTGACAAATCAGTGTTGATTGATTTCAATGTCATTTTTTATATGATTCTTGATAAATAATTTTATGTTTGTATTAAAAACTGCGTCACTGCATTTTTTGCGACATATTGAATTGTCACAAACCTTAAGCTTTTTAATCAGTTATTTTGTTGGATCTTATCAGTGTATTGGTCTAGTCTTTTTTTTTTTTTTTCCTCTCTTCTTTTGAGAGAGAGTGAGAAAAACTGTATATGATTGATTTAATTATTTTTTTAATGCAATCCTGATGAAAATACGCAAAATGAGTCTAATATAAATTTTAAAAAATAATAGTTACATTAAAATTACTTTGTTTTGAATCTTCATTTATTCAACTGTTGTAGCTTTAAATTATTATTATTTATTTTATTTATTTATTTATTTATGGATGGGGGGGTGTCTTTTTTGTTTTAAGAAAGCAACTTCATAGAATAGTTAACTTTGATCAAAATTATTAAAAGTTAAAATTAACAAACGCACGATAATTGTTCACGTGAAATGCTGGGCTCAATCACCGAACTAGGAAACGACACGACTCAAAGAAGGTTCTTCTCCGCTGTACATTTTCTATGATAAGCACGAAAAGGATAAAACTGTGTTCAAAATTGAAAATAAATAGAGGTGAAAAAAAGTATAATCAATCTGTCATAAAACGCTTCTCCACTGTTATCGCCCCCCCCCCCCCCATTTAAACTTTGATTCATCTGCTTCAGCGTGGCATAAAAAAAATCCGGGTACAAGTGAATTTGCAAGGGGGTGACAAGGATTTCCGTAGAAATTCCTGCAGATCCAAAGTACTTGGCAGCTATAGTTTTACGTACCCAATTTTACTTTATCTTTTTTTTTTTTTTTTTTTTTTTTCCACGCTAGCACTGTCTCTTCAATCACCGGAATTAAAAATATATCAGCAAACTTTACCTCACTTTCGGGAGAAGTTTGTTTTATATTTTCCAGATAAAAAGTTCGAACATTTAAATTCACCCGATCTTTTTTAAACTCTAATGTCGGCAAAGTAGCGGATCGAGGGAGAGGAGCAAGAAGGCTTCAGTACTCCTCCCCCGCCCCTGTACGCCCTTCAAAAAAGAAACTTTAGCATGATCAAAATAACAGTTAGTTATTTTCTGTTACTGGATGTAACGCACAACCTTAACTTTGTTTACATTTTTCGAAGCTTTTGGCACTGGTTTGGCAAATGTCTGGGACCACTGGTTATGAATCTACGGGTGGATGAACAGAGTCTTCGGATCCACAAGGACTACTGGCTGAGGATTGTCGAATGCCTATACGGTTTGTTTCGGGGCACGGGGGTACCACAGTAGATAGGAAATTAACAAACATTTTCGTTTAGTCAAATATTTTTGTCCTCCCATTACCAATAAAATAAAAATCTGTATCCGATACTTGCTTATAAAAATTCAACAACCTGCAATTTTACCAGGATAAAACTTGTTTCTGTGATCTTTTTTAAACATAAATATTTTACTAGTTAATCTGAAATATTCGTAAAAGGGAAGAGTGTTGTAAAAAAAAAATTACTGCATTGATTGAGAGCACCAGGATCGTACCCAGGAAAAAATTTCGGGGAGGGTCCAAAATTTTCGGAGGGAGACCAAACGGTGAAAAAGGCTAAATTTTTCACGAAAAGGCTTCATCATTATTGTTTTATTAACAAAATTTTAAATTTCGGGGAGGGGGGAGAGACCAGACCCCCTGGGTACGGCCTTGGTGAGCACGGCTACGCCAACAAAATACTCATAGAATTTTATGCCGCCCTGATGACTATATTTTTCTTATATAGAATTTTGAGAAAAATTTCTTCATGTATAATGAAATAAGTCCATAATTTTGTCTAAGATCTCTATATCATTTATTTGTTTATGTTAACTTTAAGTAAACTACGTACGAAGGATTACACACGTTGGAAAAAATTAACAAACAAACGAACAAAAAAAATGATATATAATTTTTAACATTCAAACAATGAATCATTCCTTGAATAAAGTTTAAATGCCAAATTCACTAGGAAATAAGCGTCGCTGTCGGTAGCATAGGGCAAGGGGGGGGGGGTCACCTGCCGCTCCTTGGATTTTCGTATGCCATTTTTTTTTTCTGCATTTTTATTCTTTCTAATATCTTAACCCTAGGTTGAAGTAATCTTTGCCCTCAGCCCCTCGAAATTATTGTACTGATGCCCGTGGACACATGCATTATCGATTTGCTCCCTTTGTCAGGGGCGGCCCGACACGCGCTAAGCAATGTAAGCAAAGCATCGGGGCGCCGTCTTCGAAGGGGCGCCATTTCGAACTCGAAAACAGAAAAATTTGAAATGTAAGCCTTTTTTACGTTTGCAGCGTGGGGGGGGGGGCGGGGACGACGCGTACACTAGGGCCGCCCCTGACAATTGTCCCAGACAGCACATAAGCTTAAATCAAGCTTGACATTTCTTTGAACTAGACGTATTAATACAAGCTTGACAGTTCAATTCATTTTAAGCGTGCAGCAAGCTTGGAGATTACAAAAAAATGAGTCAGCAAATATTTTCCCGCCGAATTTAAGTCATTTGATCTGTCAAGCTTGAATACAACTTGATTACTGCTTGATTTGGAAAGCCACATAACAAATAACTTATTATTAGTCATAAATGTACTTGACCATAGAATTAAAAAAAAATTCTATATTTCCAAAATTGAAATTCTTCAAAATAAAATACAAATATACTACAAAATTGATTTCAAAATCAGTCGTTTGTCTCGATTTTGGCCACTATAGCCCAACATGAGTGTTGAGATAGTGAAAGTTTTAACACGTGCGCTGCTTTTAAGTTTATATTATGCTTATTTCCCTATTATTGGAGTCTATAAATCACACATAACATTATTTTAATTTTGATTCATCCCATGAAAAAATAAAAGCAGATCCGCATCGGCCAATACCAATCTCGCCAAAAAACGGCGTGACAACCATAACAGTCACTTCAAACTTTAGTCTTGTCACCGCGAGTGAGATTGGCATCTTCATGATTGGCATGGTGGTTAGGACGCTGGCTTCCCAACCCTTAGGTCCCGAGATCGATCGCGGACGCTAGATGGAAACAGATTAAAATAACTTGAGGTTTAAGCGTAGAGGGGAAATGTGTGGAAAAATAAAATGTATGGGCGAATTGGCCGACCGGCGCCCCATGTATTAAGAATTTTTGTTTTTTTTTTTTAATTTTTTTAAGATTGAATTAAGTTTGCTATGTCAAGCTTGATTCATGCTTGCTATGTCAAGCTTAATGCAAGTTGGGCAAGTGTAAACTTGAACACTTGATTCAAGCTTAATTCAAGTTTATCGACTTGATAAATCAAGCTTACTGCAAGTTTGATGCAAATTTGCTGTGCTGTCTGGAGTGAAACTGAATTTCCAACGAAGAAGGTTGCATCTCTCTCTCTCTGTTTAGGAGGAGAGGAATCACGTGACCCAGAGAGACCATGAAACACCATCCCCGAAAACCTTGATAGTTGGATGTAAGAAAAGTCGAGCGCGAATTATCAATCGATGAAGAGCATACAGATATTCAGATGTTGGAGAGATTTGCTTCCCCTCTTTTTTTTAAATGCAACATTGTTTTGAAAGTGAGCCAGTAGCGAGAAAGAAATATTTGACACCTAAGGTTCTTAACATGTTTTAAAATAGCAAATGTGCAATTAAAAATAGAGCCATTTGATTCAGACACGCCTGTTTGTTTAGATAACACACTGCGAGCGAAAACTTCTCTCTTCCCCTGCCGCGTTTATGGAAATGACTATACTACATGAAGTTCCATATTTTAAATGCAGCTTCGAATGTGGAGAGATATACAGCGGAGTCTCGGCTTACGCAAGAGATGCGTTCAAAGACACCTCGCGTAAGTGAAAGTTTCGCATTGTGAAAAAATACCTACGTATACAGGATGTGTCACAATTTGATCCCGGGCTTAGAGGGCTTATAAAAATATCTGGAGTGACTCCACTCGACTTTCCGAACACTTAAGATCATTATCTAGCATTTAAATGAATTTTAATCGATGAGTAATTCAAACATATATACCAAATTGAAGCTCAATCGAATGTATCGTTTAAACGCTAGCGCACTTTCAAGAAATTCCCCCCATAGGCCATAATGTAAAAGAAATCTTTGTCGTAGCCCTGTAGAAAAACTATAAGTCCTATACACACCAAAATCAATACCGGTCTTGCGACGGTGGTTTGTAACATATATACCAAATTTGAGCTCAATCGAATGCCCCGTTTAGGAGTTATCGTGTTCACTCACTCACTCACTCACACACACACACACACACACACACACACACACACACACACACACACACACATACATCTCGTAAAAATAGCATAAATGAATTCAGAAGACCTCAAAACGTGTAAATACACCAAAATTTCGAAGTCGAATTTTTTTATGATTACAATACTTTCCTTACATGGTACATGTTCGGAAAGTAAAAATATATATTACCAATACAGCAACAAAGTTTACTTTATTGGTGAAAGAAATGTTACAAGTTTTATTGCTCAAATGCCTAATATGTGAACTTACCGTGACGGTAGTGCAATTTTGTCGGGAGTGGGGTGGGAGGGAAAACAGTTAGTTTGTTCTCCAAGAAAGACAAAACTTGCAGTGTTTCTTTCTCCAGTAAAGTCTTCTCCAAGAAAGAAGCATTGCAAGTTTTGTTTCACAAATAACGGTCTTCCTCGTCGTTGGATTGAGCGAGGTTTTGCCGACGACAGTCGCCTTCTTCCGTGGCCACCTTGGTTTCCGGACCTAATTCTAGGCGATTTTTTCTATGGGGTTACATGAAAGATCTAGTGTTCGTGCCAAAGACGATATTTACGCCAAAGGATCACAACTGCATTTGTTACCATGTTAAAACGAGTGTGAGAGTGTGAGAAGAATTTGATTTGATATCTGCCGCATCACAAAACGGATTATAGGGCGGATTATAGGGGGGGGGCTATCCAATTGAGAAAAAGAAATTAATGTAAAAGATCCTATTTTACTTGCATCTGATGACACAAAGGATGCATATGTCAATCTTCTAACTAACCGCCACCACTGACAAACTGACTGCCCTCTCCCCACCCCCGACAAAATTGCATTAATCCATCGCTGTCACAAAAGGTTGTGAAATAAAACTTGTAACATTTCTTTCTCCAATAAAGTCAACTTTGTTGCTGTATTGATAATATATATATATTTATAAGCCTTCCAAACCCGGGAGGGAATAGGGAATTGAGACAATTGTGACACACCCGTGTGTGTGTATATTTATTTATTTATATATATATATATACTAGCTGAAGTACCCGTCCTTGACGGGTTAGTGAATGCAAATTTCCAAAAAGCAAGAACTTTCGTCAGCATTGTAGGAGTACACAGAATGGATGTAGTATGTTGCCAAAGTAAAGAAAGCGAAGTTATAATTTTTATGTATTGTTAAAATATTACAGGTCAGAGAGTAACTAAGTAATATCATTTCATTCGCTTTGGTCGTAATTATGTGATGCGCGAACGAATATTGAGGCATATTGACATAATTTTCGCAAAATCTCAAAATCTAATCAACATTTTTGAAAAATTTTGAAGGCTAGAATTTAAGTTGAGTGACAACCTATCCTGTCACCCAATTTCGTTCCATTCCCTGCAGTCTTTATTTCGTGATGCTGGAACAAAATTTGAGCATTTTAAAACGATTTTCGAAAAATCTGAAAATGTAATCAATATATTTTAAAATTTCAACGCCTATAAATTAAGATTAGCAACTACCTATCCTATCACTAAATTTCGTATAATTCGTATTAGTCGTTATTACGTGATGTTTGAAGAAATATAAGCGTATTTTGAGAGAATTTTCACAAAATCTCAAAATCTAATAAAAATATTTAAAAAATTGGACACCTATAGTTTATGTTGAGCAACCATCTATCATGTGACCAAATTTCATATCATTCGCTTTAGTCATTATTACTTAATGCGGGAACAAAGATTCACTCAGTTTTAAACGATTTTCGCAAAATCTCGAAATCTGATCAATTTTTTTTAATTAGATGCTTATAGTTTAAGGTGAGTGACCACCTATCATTTCAACAAATATCATTTTTTTCACCTTAGCAGTTATTACATGATGTGCGAACACAAATTCACGCAGTTTGAAATGATTTTCGCAAAATCTCAAAATCTAGTCAAGATTTTTTTTTAATTCGACGCCTATGTTTTACGTTGAGTGAGCACCTATCATGACACCCAATTTCATATCATTCGCTTCAGTCGTTTTTACGTGATGCTCAAACACAAATTTACGCAGTTTGAAAGGATTTTCGCAAAATCTCAAAATCCAATCAAGATTTTTTAAAATTTCGACGCCTATGTTTTAAGTTGAGTGACCACCTATCATGACACCAAATTTCATCTCATTCGCTTCTGTCGTTTTTGCGTGATGCTTAAACACAAATTTACGCAGTTTGAAACGATTTTCGCAAAATCTGAAAATCTAATCAAGATTTTTTAAAAATTGGACGCCTATGTTTTAAGTTGAGTGACCACCTATCATGACACCAAATTTCATATCATTCGCTTCAGTCGTTTTTACGTGATGCTTAAACAAAAAAAGCGTCACGGACAGAATGACAGAATGACAGACAGACAAACTTTTTTTTGAGGGTCGCATCGGATTCCCGGGTGCTTGAAACGGATAGAAATCGCAAAATTTTTGAATTCCAAGAAATGTACAGACAAAAGTCTAATTTTATTTATATATATATATATATATATATATATATATACAGGGTGAATCTAAACTCTTGTGCAAAACTTTAAGGGGTGATAGGGCACACAATAAGGAATCGTAATCACACAGCAATCTGGGGGTCAAAAACGCAGTTTTAACTTACCCGGTAATAATCACTTTCAGAAAAGTAGTGAAGTGTCCGTCTAATTTCTTAACCAAGTTTCATAAACAATAGGCTCGTCTCCGAAAATTTCATCCATGAAATAAAATAGAATTTTTAAACTATCCATTTTAGTCTTCTGTTTTCGGAGAAAAATACATTAGTTTCTGACGAAACAATGGTCGGAAAGTGCACTGCTGTTTCGGGCCTCTTTTCCGAAGTGATTATTAACAGCTACACGAAGACGACGTTGCCGACCCCACATTGCTATGTAATTCTGATTCCTTATTATGTGCCCTATCACCCCTTAAAGTTTTGCTCAAGAGTTTAGATTCCCCCTGAATTTAATTATATACCTCATATATCAAGCAATAAGAAAATCATGCCTCATATATCATGCAAAAATAAATATTTTCAATAATTTTATTTTTTATCGCGTTTATTATTTTTTTCTCTCTCTTATTTACTTTGGTAATCTGGCAACTGGTAATTATTCATCTTTTATTGGCAACAATCCGAATATTCTTCACTCCGTCTTGAAGCTTTCGGCCAATTTGCCTCCATTTTTTATTTTGATAGCAGGATAGCGCCCCTTAGTTACATATTTAGCTTTCTTTGTGCTAAGTCACTACATTGAAATCCTGTTATTTTGTTTTTATTTTGGTAGTAAGTATTCGGTTGTTGAGGCCTGACGAGTATAGCCGATGTTCACTCTGTACATGTTTATTTCTTTCAATTCAACTTCATTGTTCTATTGTTCCATTTGATCAGCTACAATTTGCTCTGCTATGTTCTGCTTACTTGTTATTTGCTGTTTTATTGGATATGTCTCTGCTACTGTCCTTTTAGGATGCGATTTATACATTCCTTGGTTACTTTTGAATATCTTAATTGAAGAGTGATTGATTCCTTGATTCGTATGTTTAGCTATTTTACTATATATATAACTCGGCTGTTCGAGCCTCGTCAGGGGGAGACCCCCCCCCCTGAACCATGCCTAATTTTTTAATTTCATTATTGCCATATTAAAACGATATTAATTGACTATGTCATTCTATCTCTCATCTTTCGTGTATTTCACCTAGTAACCCTATGTTGAAATTTTGATGATTGTAATCTATTTATAGAAAAATACATGTGATGCATAATCTACAGCTTACGAAATATTGTAACAATAGATTAAAGCTGTTGTGAAGTAATAGTTTTTAAATATATGTAAAATTATGTCGCATACTTTTATGTCGCGGTTTTGGGACACATTTTTCGCACAATTTTCAATAAAGGGGAAGAGATATAAAATGACATAGTCATTAATATATATATATTTATATATATACATGATACGTCATATTTTCCAGTAAAGCTTCAGAGTTACGACGGGAAAAATCGTTTATTGAACATTATCTTTAAGCTACAATATAGGGTGAGAAGAGAGGAGGTGAGACGGGTACGAAAATCCGCGTGGATTAATTAAGCAGTTGTAGTGGCAGAAGTCCTTCGATTTTCGAAGTGCAGCCGTATTTACGCTCATGATACCACGTGGGTTGCTAAGACATAACACCTGTATACTGGAAAGAACCCAGAATAGGCGACCTGGTGTCTAGCAAATAAATTTAAGAAATAGAACATATCTCTGGCAAGCATGACAGGAAAGCAAAACTTACAGTGAAAGTACCCGCTTAATAAACAATACCCATCTACAATACCCACACTACCTTTTTATACATTACATATATATATATATATAAACCACTTTTTGAAACAATATATATATATATATATGTATGTATAAATATATATACCACTTTTTGAAACAAACACATAGTTACTAACACTTATAAAGAGCCCTCACACCGTTTTAAACCATTCCCTAACTATATATTCCTACATAAATTAACGTAATAAAGCCAGATTTAGTGTGGGACAGTTTGGGTACTTCTGCCTTCAGTGATGCTATGAGTGATGAAATACCGTTCGCTAATTGGCTCTCATCAGTAGCAAATCACGAAGCCGGTACTTACTCCTCATATCTCGCACTTCGGTTTGCGCTTCTTACTTTTGACGAAAAATCTCGTGATAGGAAGCGAGGATTTCGCGTTAGCTCTGAGATACGTTACTCGGGAAAAACTCGCGTAATATTTCATTCGCGCATGACAGATCGCGTTGCCGCGCTAGTCCATTGTACTGTGGCGATGGGGGCAATTGCCCTCCGTCTTGAACATACGTAAAAGAGGTACATGACATGCATTATGCACACACTAAAAATTTGTGGTATTGTTAGGCCTTTGTTCAACGTGTTTGTTCACTTTCGTCATTGAAAATTACGTAGTGTGTGACTTCTGTAACCCATGCTGCTTTTCAGCATGGGTCTTTGCATGCTCTGTGACCAGCAGAACATTTACGTATTTATTTAAATTTTCCAGCTGTTCTGTCCAATCTCTTTGATCTATGTACCAAGGCAAGCAACCAAACAATCGCACAAAAACAGATTTTCTTCTATAAATACGCTATAAATTATATTGTATATGCGTAAAGATGATAGATATCTTAAGAAACCGTGAATTCAGACACCCCCCCCCCCTTCACCTTACACGCACTACTGACGGTGCCATTGTGTTTCTCTACTTTCTGTCTTTATTTTTAAGAAATTTTCAATAAAAGCGTTTACCTAATAAATGCAGGATGTCCCAAACAGATGGTAACACGCTTTAATTCTTTACCTATTAGAGATATCTGGGAAAAGTAAGTTGAAAAACTGTTCAAAATGAGGTAGAAAAAAAGACTGCGTAACGAAAAAATTCCTTTTGTTCATTTTCAAAAAGTTACACTTTTTAAACTTGTGTACAACTCTTGTACCAAAAAAAAAAAAAATAAATAAATAAATAAATTAAAATGTGCCTCATTCACAAATTAGGTGATGTACAAAATTTTAGCCTGTCATCAGAAAATACCTAATTTTATAATAAAGATGGTCACGGGCCATACATGAATTTGAATGTAAGTGCTTATTGCTAGAGAGCAAAAAAGTATTTTCTTTCGTAATTTCTGTACGACCCCCAAAACAGGATAATTGGACGATTTACTTTTTTTTTCCCCCTCCCTTCTTTCGAGAACCCTTGAAAAGTGGTTTAAGTCAGCATTTATTTATCTTCATATCTCTGATATACTTTTGTAATGTAATTCTCAAATTTCATACACCACCTCATTAGTGTATGGGGCACATTTTAATAGTTTGCATTTTTTTTCTACGGGGGTTGTATACAAATTTATAAAGCGTAACTTTTCCGAAAGTAAATGAAAAGAATTTTATCTTAATGCAGTCCTTTTTCCTACCTTATTTTGAACATTTTTTCAGCTGACATTGCTAACTTTTCTCCAATAGATTAAGAATCAAAGTGTGTTACCAACTTTTTGGGACACTTTGTATATACGATCGTTCCACTCAAAATCCACGTTTCCACGTTTCGTTCAAAAAAAAATTATTAAACCGGTAAATACACTCACTTCCAAAAGTTAAGCACGGAGAGGAAAATGTTAATGTCCGTAGATCAATCTGAATCAAAGAAGCTGAAATTTGCTGCAAAGGTAGAAGGAAGTATGCATGTATGTTAGGTAACAGCCAACGACGGGTTCTCGCCGAGAAATACGCAAAACAGGCAGTCGTATAAGAAGCCGCCATTGTGTAGCGTTAAAGGAGTTGCATGTAAGTGACGATGAAAGGTGTTGAGAACATTCGTACGATTTTTTTTTTCAAGCTAGACGTGTTTCTAGTGCTTTCAGAAGACAAATGGAATTTTCTGAGAGCTGTCGAGCTGATGGATGTATTGAGGAGGACTGTGTCTATCACAGATGTTGCTCTTTTCTTCGGCGTTCATCATTCTGTAATTTCACGTTTATGAAAGCAATTCCAAACCACACAGACATTTGTCTGAAGGCCGTAGCCGGTAGCCCAAGGGTTACCACCCCCGCGGAAGACCGAGATATTGCTATTTTAGCCAAGCGGA
Source organism: Cheiracanthium punctorium (assembly GCA_038373885.1). Taxonomy (NCBI): domain Eukaryota; kingdom Metazoa; phylum Arthropoda; class Arachnida; order Araneae; family Cheiracanthiidae; genus Cheiracanthium; species Cheiracanthium punctorium. The sequence continues at coordinate 36,149 of JAWZYV010014579.1, read as the reverse complement.
ATCGCAGAGCGACCTCCCCACCTGTGACATCTATGGTTACAGCGTCCATTGATAAGGCGATATCTGCAGCTACTGTACGCCGAAGATTACATATGAGTGGACTGTATGCCCGGGTACCTCGAGTTTGTGTTTTTCTATCCGTCCAATCAAGAGGGGCACGATTAAAGTGGTGCCGGGAACATGTCAATTGGACTGTGTCTGACTGGGGCAATGTCATGTTTACTGATGAGTAAAGATTTGCTCTGGAGCCAGATGACAAGCGTATAAGGATATGGCGTGAACAAGGAACACAAAATCAGCACTAAAACATCACCTAACATCACGCATTCCGAGGCGGAAGCATTATTGTGTGGGCAGGCATTTCATTAGGATACCGCACCGACCTGCACATCTTTAAACGGGGTTCTGGTACGGCTGACCGGTATCGAGATGAAGTCCTAGAACCCATTGTGAGATTGTACGCTGCAGCAGTTGGCCCTACTTTTGTTTTAATGGACGATAACGCGCATCCCCATAGAGTTGACATCGACGATGACTACCTGGAGAGTGAAGGATTGCGCGTATGGCATGGCCAGTATATTCGCTCAACCTTAATCCCATTGAAAATCTTTGGGATGCCCTCGGCCGTGCTGTATCTTCACGTTTCCCACCTTCAGCCACTCTTATTGAGCTGGAAACTGCTCTACAAGGAGAATGGCGATTGCTTAATTCTGCGGTGGTTGTCTACCTAATTAAAAGCACGATCACAAGGTGTAAACGTATGCTTTATTCAATTTTTGTCTTTTTTTTTTCTCCTAATACATAATAATGCCGGTAAAATAATTACAGATGAGGAAGATCCCATACCCTATTAAAGTCCTTTTTTTTCATTTTATGCTGTTTATTTTCACTTTATACATAATTCTGTTTAAGTCTCCACTATGTCATTATCTGATAACTTACAAAAATTTAATATTGTTTTAATTTCTGTATATAATTATTCATTTTGTTTTATGCATAAATATATATGCTACTTTCCTGCCGAATTTTGTGTCAATCAAAGCAGTATTTGTTGATTTTTTTGCATTTTACATCTTCGTGCTTAACTTTTGGAAGTGAGTGTATATCATTGTACGTTCTAAATTCTTGACTGGCTGCAATTCTGATGCTTTAAAATCGGATGATTTTTAAAGTGTTCATCATTTTCAAAACTCTTTCCCACACTACGTACAGATTATGACAGAACTAAAACAATTTGTTTTAAATCAACAACATGAAAATAAATAAATAAATAAATAAAAATCTCTGTACCATCTCGTTCCGAGTCGGAATCGTGGGGGAAAAAGATTTTTAGTTTTCCCAGTTATGTCTCTTGGACTGATTCCAGATTTTTGTAAGTTGGTTTTTCTGAAGTTTTAGCATTCAGCTTATATCTTTAATTAGAAAGAGGAGAGTGTTTATTTGGGAAAGAAAGTACTTTTTGACAAAAATAAATATTTGACAACTCAGCTGTTTTTCACTCCTATGAGCGAATTCTATTCAAATTTCACAGGCGTGTCCTATTCAAGTTCATACATGGCACTCTGCTAGATTTTGAAATGGAGAGCACGTTTCGTTGGGGTAGAATTTCGGGGAAAGGGCCTGATTTAGGGAAGCCCCAAGGCTTTTTTGGTGTCCCTCGTTCAACAAAATCTTTATTAACGCAAACACTCACATCAGAAACGGAGCGCAGTGGGGCAAAAGGTTAAAAAATTAGTATTTCTCAGTCTTTTCGTGATGAAAGACTGAAATGTTGTGCATCGCCTAGTTAATGTATGGTACAAATTTTACTAAGTGGGACTTTTTTTTTTTACTGGTGCCGTATCTTATGCCGTATGATAAAATCCAACAGTTAAACAAAGCTTTTAGCTAGTTGGCTGGCTATGTAGGTTTTCAACCTACGATCTTCTTATGTGTGTCTTTGATCGCATAGCGCCGGGACGGGTAGTCGCAGGCCTAGCAAATTTTGTATACGGCTTCACTAGGACAGGACTTAACGCACCTCGAAGCATTTTTTTTTTTTTTTTTTCGAAATTCGAACCAGAAATATTTTTATTTTATGATTTATTCAATTTTTGGCATTTTTTTTCTCGCCTTAATACATAATAACACCGGTAAAATAATTAAAAATTCGTAAAATAACACGCATAAAAGTTACTGTCAGGCTGCCACTGTCTGCGAGGTTCTGCTATCGAAACTGGAAGGCGGGAGGTGCCAGTTTCAAACTCCGGTAGCGCCTGTCGACCTTTGCCGTTTGGAGTTTTCCGTGATTTTCTCCGAAACCTCCCGTAAATACAAGCTACAAAGGGCATTGATAAGGGCTGCAGATTGATAATAAGCAGTACAGTACGTAAGGTAATATTTATATAGGAGATATTAGCTAATTCCTAAAGTTATCAAAATATTACGAACGGTCATTCAAATATTGTGTCTTGAAAAATGAATAGAAGCTGCGGCTCTGCCGGACCCGGCGTGCGTCTGGGGTTCAACTGGACAGCAGGACACCCCAGGAGCTGTAACAGGCTTTAACCAATAGGTAGGTCGTTCCTGAAGGTAATATCGTATAGTTTCATAAAGTGAATCATAGATATGCACTTGCACTATGGAAATAATTAAAAATTATCCAAACATTTATTTTAGATGGGATTTTACTGTTTGTGTATTTCAACGGCTCCCAACCTTTTAACAAAAAAATGACCTCGCATTCAGTAAAGTTTAGCTCGAGATGACACCCCCCCCCATATTCTTCAGAATGCGTGCAATTTATTTATACTACAACAATGAACGTTTTGTAGCCTTTTCTACAAAATAATAATATCGATAAAGTTGGAATAAACAATTTCAGCGAAAAATAAAAAAAATTGAGCAAAAATAAGAATAAATAAGGTGAATTTTTAAACCTGCATCATCACTTTATCTTTGCCTACTTTTTTCGAGCCCCACTGGTTGAGAACAAGAGGTGTATTGATTTAAAACATAACTAGACGAGGGCTATCCTCTTATGGTGGGGGATCTGCCTTCTTTAGGAGGACTTTTTAAGGGGGTTATAACGCCAATTTACTTAAGTTACCTTTGGAGAAAACCACCCCAAACTCCAGACCGCTAGAACAACAGCCGTGCGACAGGCCAGATCCCGCGATAATCAGCCAATTACAATGTTCAGGGTTCTATACATTTGGCCATGATGGATCCAACAATGCTCAACACGTAACAATGATAGTTACGAAACATCGAGGCTGAAACAAAGCTACAACAAAGAAATGCTTATATAAAGCGTCAAAGCTACTATAGGTGCCGTGAATTGCGGCGGAAGCTGGTGGGGTCGTGGTCGGGTGTCGTGCCTTCGCCCATGATACATTGTCACTGTCAAGCGCGATGTGAAGGACTAGCTAGCGGCTATCTAGGGGCCTTGGGGCTCAGGCCTCTCGATACCGGCAGGCGACAAGAGACCCGTTCTGTTAGTATTCCATTGAGCTGCAGAGTGGTGAACACATATGACCTGATCACGAAGGGATTTTTTTTCAATCTTAAATTATTTCATTAATAAATAATTCTTCTCTATTTTTTTAACAATGAAATTTATTTTTGGAGACTCCGTATTTTTATTTTATATTTGTTCACCACTTTGGGAATCTCTGTTCTGTAAAAAAAAATAACTACCTAAAGGAACAGTAATGATTCCTGATAGATACACTTATGACACATTGTCACTGTAAAGCTAGATGGAAATGAATCCATCTAGGACTCAATGGAGCTCGGCCATCCCGATACCGGTAGACCAAAAACAGACTTGTTCTGTTAGTATTCCTCAGCAGATTTCAAAATTAAATTTCAGTTGAAATTAAATATGCATCCTGATAGAAGCAGAGTAATGCAGCACATATGACCAGACCACAGAGGGCTCTTTTCCTTAAATTATTTTTTAAATTTATATATAGGCCTAGGTCCCCCATATAGGCCTAGGACCCTAGTGCAGTCAATCGGTCTTAATCCACAAACAAGTAATACGCAAGAATAGTGTAACTTTCAATCAGTGAAAAAAGTTCTAGAATCAGTTCAGTAGCTACAAAATGCCCACAGAGCGTAATATATTAGAATTATTTTGAGTATCTTTGTAAAAGAATCATTTATGCTATATGCATAAAAGGTTTCCTGTATTTTAATCCAGTATATAAGCTATCGGCATTCCAAATTTTATCCAAATCCGTTAAGCCATTTTTGTATGATTCAGTCACAAACATCCAAACACACAAGCGTACACTTTTATATTGTTGGTAGGATTTGGAATTTATGAACTTAGAAACACATTTGGACTTTTCTTTCTTAGCTTTTTTATTTGGCGTAAAACTAACGTAATATCCATGCCATTTCATGTTTTTCAAATGCACGCGCTTCTGCAAATGGAATTTCTGCTTTATTTCAAAAGCATAAATCATTTTGTGCGGACGAAACTCGCCAAGTATGACCACCTAAAAACGGTTTTTAATTAACAGTTAAAAAGTAATTAAAATTTCAAAATTCTGAGCCTCAGGTGCGCATTACCTAAGTCATGGGCTTATATGCTCAAATTTTGAAAGCTCTGCGTGCTGTAGATTTGTCTGGAGAACATTCATTAATTTTTATTACACTGGTCGACAAGGTTTTTTTCATAAGAAATCTGTATAGTGAATCTAGTGCATTTTTGCATCCTGAATTCAGATATGTAGTCAGAATTTTCCCATCAGGCATAGTTTTTCTGTGAAAGCTACTTTTCAAAATCTTAGCGTTTTCCTCAACCTGTCTTAGAAACCGTTACCTCATATGTAGCGATTTTACCCAAGCTGTATTTAAAGAAATTATTTGTAATATCATGCTGAAGCACCATAAAACAAGACTGTGCAGGTTCATTCATGTTTGGACATGCTCAGATCTGTTAATCTGGCATTGTGAGTATAGAGCTGACTAAAACTCAAAATGTTTCAGATGAAAATCAAAATGATCCTACATGTGAAGCCAGTAGCTGTTTATCAGAACCATACTTTCCCAATCAGCAAGGTCTTAATTACCTGATTCGGGATTTAAATCTATCAAAACAGCAAGCTGAAATTTTAACTTCCAAACTCAAAGGGTGGAATCTACTCCAAAAAATGTAAGAATGTGTAGCTATAGTACCCGCCATAGTCTTTTCAAAGACTGCTTCTCTGAAGAAAATGGAATTGTGTTTTGTAATCATATTTGTTCAGTTATGGAAACTCTTGGGCATCAACACCGACCAAATGAGTGGCGATTGTTCATTGACTTGTCTAAAGTTAGTTTGAAGGCTGTGCTGCTACATATTGGCAATGAACTTCTATCAATAACTGTAGCGCATGCCGCTGATATGAAAGAGACACATGAAACTAGTTTCAGAGAAAATATAATATGAAAAATATGCATGGAATATCTGTGGTGATTTAAAGGTCATTGCTTTATTGCTTGGTTTGCAACTTGGGTTCACCAAATTTTGCTGTTTTCTGTGCGAATGGGACAGCAGAGATAAGAAGTCTCATTTAGAAAATCATGACCCAAACGTGAATCTCTTAAATCTGGCCAAGAAAATGTGTCATATGTCACTTAAGTGAATCCTGAAAAAATATTTTTACCTCCTTTGCATATTAAGTTAGGAGTAATGAAAATTTTCGTCAAAGCTATGGATAAACTTTCTGATGGATTCTTGTACTCGAAATCGAAATCCCCCAATGTCAGTGATGCTAAACTGATAGAAGGAATTTTTATAGGACCAGAAATCCGGTCATTAATGGCTGATGAATATTTCGAAGGACTGTTAAATCCACAGTAGAAAGCAGCCTAGCAGTCTTTCAAAAGTTTATGCTGCAATTTTCTTGCAGCATCAGTAAAGCAGAAAACTATCGTGACATAGTGGCTGATCTTCTGCATTCTTATAAAGCTATGGGATGCACCATGTCTTTAAAAATTCACTTATTGGACTCTCACTTACACTTCTTCCCCGAAAATCTTGGAGCTGCCAGCAATGAACAAGGTGCGCATTTCCAAAAGCAAATATACAAAATGGAGAAGAGGCACCAAGGGAAGTGTAGTTCGAAAATGCTGGCTGACTATTGTTGGACAAGAAGAGATACATTCCAGATGCAGAATATGCCCGAAAATCACTATCTACCACTTTCTAGGTCGGTCAGAATGAGTAGTTATAATTTTGAGTTTGATAGCTAGCTACGGTTTTTTAGAATGTTATAAAAAATTCAAATAAATATCACACAAAACACGATGGGGAAAAACTGAAATGACATTTGAATTCAGCACGAAAAATACTTTTAGAATCTGATATTTTAATTGTGAAAGAAAAATGTTCATTTTTGTAGACCAGTGTTATCATAGATAGATAGATTGAGCGTAAAACTGGCATAATTTCCGTGGTATTTCATGTTTTTCAATTGCCCGTGATTCTTCATTGAAGTAATAGCATTTCTGTTAGCTCAAACAGGAATAATTTTATACGGGCGAAACTCGCCAAGAATGGCAACGCAAAAACGGTTTTTAATTAATAATTAAAAAACTAAAATTCTATGTAGCCTGTAGCCACCTCCAGAGTCCCATTTATCTCTATACCAAAATTCCTCAAAATCGATTCTGCGGTTTAAGCGTGAAAGTGTAACAAACAAGCAAACTCACTTTCGCATTTATAATATTGTTAGGATTAGGATATGTTTTACTGTAGTTCCGGGTCTTATGGGCCTATTTGGTAATCAGGGCCTGCTTTTGAATTGTTTGAAAGCCACTTAATTTGACTTGCTGTGATTGTCTCTCTTGAAAAAAATAAAAATATAGTTTAAAAAACCAAAAAACACGCTTTAGTGATAAATTGAACTAATTAAAAAGCGAAAAATAATTCTTAAGATAGAAATAAATTAATGAACGAAAAATAGTATTATTGTAAAAAAAGCGTGGGGCGCTTTGTGCTATATTTTTTGTACCATTTTTGTACTATCGTACGAATATTCTCAAGAACTGATATATGGAGCACCCCACACTTTTTTCACAATAATACTATTTTTCGTTCATTAATTTATTTCTATATTAAGAATTATTTTTCGCTTTTTAATTAGCTCAATTTATCACTAAAGCGTGTTTTTTGGTTTTTTAAACTATATTTTTATTTTTCACTTTTTAGTTCGATTTGCTATAAAAGCGTGTTTTTTAGTTTTTTTTAAACTGTATGTATTTAAAATTTATCTTTAATTTTCGATATCTCTCATAAGACACTAAGAAACATTAAGTTGGAAAGTACAAACTGTGAGATAATTTATTTTCACTGTGCACCAGTGGTGTAGCCAGGATTTTATTTCGGGGTGGGCTGGGTATCAAATTTAAAGCTAACATTCAATTGTAAGCTAAATATCAAATTGTAAGCTAAGTAAAGGGTCCCATTTCGGGGGTGAGCAGTCCCCTGAGCCCCTGCTGTGCAACAAAGTATTAATCAACCTGCAGTTAAATGCTACCTTCCTCACTAAAAAGGAAAAAACAAATTAAAGCGTGTTAAAAAGAATGGTCTTAGCATGTTCTTGTACTCAACTCTTCCATAATGTGATGGATCACGATATTTTGTAAAAGTAAAAATATTGCCGTGGCCAGGATTCGAACCTGGGTTATTACGGCCACAATGGAATGTACTAACCACTATACGACCACGACCACAGTAAAAAAAGTTTTCTTAAGATTGTAATCTTTGGAAGTGTTCTACTTTCAATCAGGATAAGAGATGAGGAAAATTATTTAATCCTGGCGATCCTGATCAGGATAATGAGATAAACTTATAAAATTATTGTATTGTCACCGGTTCTTCATAAATGTACAAAGTTTAAATTAAATCTGACCGTTTAAAGTGGGTCAAAATCGAGTTCTAAGGAGTCGGTTACAAACATACAAGCATACAAACATTCAAACATACATACAGGTGAAGCTAATAAAAGCGTGTTAAAAATACGGTGATTCTCCAGTGATCTTAGGTATAGAATTTTATGTAGATTTTATTGATGTAGATTTTTGAATACAATGTGTCTGCCACACTTTCAAGAAATGCGATAATTGACAATAGATCATTTTAAATGCAGATTTCTCAGAGAACTTACTAGCATCGAAGTGGGATGATTAGCAGTTCGTGTTCGTACTTAGCAGTTTGTATGGCAGAAACTCTTTTTGAGCTGACGGAAAAACTGAAATAATGTCTCCTGATTTCGGTAGCTCCGTTGAATTTCCATTCATTCTTTGTGCATTTCGATCTTTAGTAAATTCCAATGGTTGTTCGGTTTCAATGGTTCATTAATGGCGTTCATTCTGGAGTTCAGATCGCTGGAAATCGCTGTAACGTGAATTGGAAAATGTTGCCATTCCAAGTGCAAAGTTCAAAAGAAATCATCCATTACTGATGGATGAGATTACCTCAACACAGGTGATCGTCCTTATGATGGAAATGTAGCTCTTCGTTTTTGGTTATAAAAATAAGTTGTATACAGCAGTGCTGGCCAGCCCCCGGTTAGACCGCTGACCGGTACCGGTCTGTGGATCAAATGGTACCGGGCCGCTCAAAGAGCATTAAATTATTTCCATTTTATTTACTGTGGTGTACTTTTCTCAGGTTCGTGCTAATTTATACCTTTGTAATAGAAGGAATCTTTTAACTAATAGTTTTAAATTAGTTTATTCTTTATTAAACATTCCAAGATTATGAATTAAAATTGCAATCACTTAACTGTCGTTTCCGAGAAGGTGACAACGTATTTGCGTGATGCGGGATTTTCTGCAGAGACAGCAACCAAAGCAAAACAAAGGGATAAACTGGACGTAAGCAACACACGACGTTGTCTACTATTGCCCCGGATTGAGCTGAGTTGTTACAAAGAAACAAGCTCAGGGTTCTCATTGATATAGCATTTTAGTGAGTTAAAATGTTAAATCACTTTTTATTCGTTTTTTGTGTAACTATATTTTATTTTAACCCTTTGAGACGCAACCCTGCCCAATGCTGAAAAAAGGGCAGCCGTTGCCATTGCTCGACTTAACTACGACAGCTGGCTGTGCGCACAGCCAGCTGTCGTCAAAAAAGGGTCTCTAGATCTGTGGCACGCGATAAGCGTTTCGATCGTCCGCCATCTTGCTGGTAGTTAAGTCGAGCAATGGCAACGGCTGCCCTTTTCAGCATTGGGCAATCTATCAAGCCGTTCCTCGCATTCTTCCATTTTTCAGCAGATGTCGGTGCTGTTAAAAATAATCGTGACTTTTTTTACTGGAAATGACGTGCTAAAAAGTAAAGGATTCTCGTGGAGCTATGTCTCCCGCAACTATTTTTATAGAAATCAAATCTATTCTTCGTGACTGGCAACAGTCAAAACGTCAGAGTTGGGTGTTCCCAGAGCGGGAACACTGCGCGTTAAAGGGTTAAAGTCATGTTTAAATGCAATGAAATTAAAATTATTAAATCAAAACAATTTAAAATATAAACAATCAACGTCCCCCTCCCCTCCCACAACGGGCCACGATAAAATTATCGAACGTTGACCGGTCCGCGGTAGTAAAAAGGTTGGGGAACACTGGTATGCAGGTGCTGTTGTAGTTTGGTGGTGAACTATTAGGGCTACTGAGGAGGAAGTCTACAGATTCAGTCCGCGGTCGGGAGGCTGTTGTTAGGTGGTGAAGTGTGTGAATTTGTGACTACTGAGCATTAAAAAGTATTTGTTAGATATTTTTAAGTCTTTGACTGGAAGAGGGTCTAGATAACTTTAGTTGTTATGGGACGGATCGGATGCAGGAGAGGTGTGTGTGTGTGTGGGGGGGGGGGAATGTACTTATTCTTCTAAATTTCTTTTTACGAATTTTCGTGTTGACTTGTGATGACGGTGGTAAATGTAATACGATTAGAGATGAAAGTAAGACTGTGGGGTAAGAGGTGATTCTGTGTCAGGTGAGGCTGAAAGTGGTGGTGGTGAGACTGCTAAAGGTGTAATTGGTGGAGGCAGGGGTGTGACTATTATATAACAATTGTATCAAGAAAAACAAAACGAGTGAGGGTGTAGATGGTGAAATGTGATGAATTGTTTCGTCTGTGAATGTACGGAAAGAACTTATCAGCTGCGGTGTATGACGAGGTGGATTGTGTGTCATTATTGTCTATGGTTAATGTCGGACTGACTACTCTCGACTCCTCCTCCCTTCGCCCTGGCCCACCTGAGACGACGTGAGGGGGCCAAAGAAACGCAGGAAAGGCTTTTGTATAAAGAAATACTATTTTTAAAAAAAGTACCCAAGAACAGCAAAAGCGCCATACTTCGAATAAGATTTAATGTAGCCTGAAATAAGTTGTTGAAATTTCATTGTTACATTGTTGTGAACAATGTCTGTATTAGATATTGCAGTTTGATTTTTAAAACTTTCTTTTATTGTTAAAGTAACAATGGCAGAGTAAGATAATGGATATTATGCAGTGTTAATTACTTATGTATACATTTTAACCAACAGTGCTTAATTTTATTTAGAACCTTACTTTCAAACTGTCACTTCGTCTTAACCATTAGTCTTCTAGGGGCTTCGCTTCATATTAACCCAGGGCAATGGCTTAATATGAGACTAGCAGATTCTAGTAGCTTCATTATTGGTCGTAGAAAACATTTAATTAGTCAAATTTCCTATTTGTTTCATAAACATTACATATCGTTCCGCAAAATGCTTAGATATAAAAAAAAAAAGAGAGAGGATAATGCTTTCTAATATGTACTAATATGTAACATGTATGTAAAACTACGACGTAGATGAAAAAACTTTTAATTTTTCTATCCCAAACAGAAATTTACTGAAATTAGAAATGTTTCAAAATCAGGGAATGGGTGGATTTTCATATTTTCAATGTAGCAATGTAGAAATATGGGTTAAAACGTTTGATTTTGAAAAGATTAAATTTAAGAAACTGAAAATAAAGGATAGTGAAATTAAATGTGTGATCTACATTACACCATCGTAAAAGAGTCTTACCGGGACATTTATCTAACTTCAAGCAAAAACAAATATAAGTTAGCGAAGGCAATAAACAAACGTTTTCCGCCCAAAATAGCTCATGGTACATAAATAGTTCTTTGACTGGGACTATCAAAAAGTCTTTGATACATGTAAGTTCAATCAACATAAGGACATGGATTGAAATGAATATACCTGAGCCTCTTTTTGATTCCAGCCTGTTCGCTTCTATCGTTGCAAAGACGTGATGGCAGCGATTCCTCCTCTCGTCCATCGCGTTGCTTCCTGGTGCATGTCTTTGAGTGCTCACACTTTTTCAACGATGGGAAGAAGCATGTTAATCAATTTTCCCACAGTAGAGTGTACGCAAGTAATAGCGTATTAGAAATTATTTTATCGGTGCGGTATGGATATTTTGTGTGTGTTAATTTTAAGTATTAAACATATAAGAATACATATTCTCCCTTTTTAACTGTCTCCCTTTTTAACTGTGATATGTGGAGATTGGTAAGGTTTTACTATCCCTGCCGGTAAATGCACTCTTTAGACAAAGTGTACCATCTTATATATAATTCGTGTCAGATGATTGGGTGATCGCGGTTTAAATATAGGTTGCATAAAATCTTTAAACAAACGACAGAAGTAAAGTGTTGGCATAGTTCCTTAAACTAAGTGATTCTTAGGCCCACTTAATTTCCTTCAAGTTCGAATACTTCTTAAGACTTGTTACCCTTTTTAAAAGTGTTTCGCAAAAAAGCTATAAAATTGAATGTATTATACGTGCGATGAAAGCTTCATTCTGTATGTATAAGTAATATTTTCAGCTTGTTGACGGATACTTTTGGCAAACTGTTGTTTAATGTTTAAATTCCGGCGACTCTAAAATTGTTCGACTTTCTCAGGAGAGGGGGTGGGGATTAGCCCTTTAAGGCGCAGTGATCCCGCTCTGGGAACACCCAATTCTGACGTTTTGACTGCTGTCAGTCACGAAGAATAGATTTGATTTCTATAAAAATAGTTGCGGGTGACATAGCTCCAAAAGATTCCTTTATAGCACGTCCTTTCCCGTAAAAAAATGGTCACGATTCTTTTTAACAGCACTGACATCTGCTGAAAAATGGAAGAATGCGAGAACAGCTGGATAGACTGCCCAATGCTGAAAAAGGGGCAGCCGTTGCCATCGCTCGACTTAACTACCAGCAAGATGGCGGACGATCGAAACGTTCATCGCGTGCCACAGATCTAGAGACCCTTTTTTTGACGACAGCTGCCTGTGCTCGTGCACAGCCCCTGCCCTTTTTTCACGGCACCACGGCTGCCCTTTTTTCAGCATTGGGAAAGGGTTGCGCCTCAAAGGGTTAATAAAAGTTATCTGTGTGAGAAGTCTCTCATTGGAAACCAACCAGCCCTATGCTAGACAACTTGTCACTATATAGACATCATGTTCGTCCGTTTCTCAAATAGGACTGTTGCATAGCCCGCACTTGACAGGGGTAGAACTTGAACTCAGTCCATTGGCGGGAAGGGCAAGATTCCACGGGCCCGGCTGGTGGGGGGGGGGGGGAGGTATCCCAAGACAACCGCAAGTCACATACTGGCATTTATTAATTTATTTTTATAAAATTTAGCAGCATTTTTTAGTTTTGTATTCCATTAATGTAAATTATCTACTGAAGTAATACACAAAATTTTAAAAAAGGGAGAGGGGGAAGAATAATAATAATAAAGGGGAGCCCCGTTCGGTGAATTTACCACGAACTTCAAGAATTTAGTTACGCCACTGGTTTAGTCATTGAGCTTACAGGGGCCACCCCGTGTGGCATAGAGACAGCTCACGTCGCCACTCAATTGGAGTAAATTAAGGAATATTAAATAAATATTTACGTTAGGGGGTATTACAGGAGTTGTATTGTCTAATTCTTCTTTAGATATTGTATTACATAATACTTATTATGTTGTTGCACATTTTCATTATGTTTTAAGAATAGGAGCTGTATTTGCTATTTTAGCTGGGGTTACTAAGGGATGAAAAACTTTTTCAGATTTTGTCATATCAAACAGATGGAAATTTAACCCATCACTCTTGTACGCACCTTCAGCGTTCTTGTTCCGGTTGGGTTAATTTTGGCAGATTTTTGTCGTCACCAGATAACATTGGCGTGGGGGGTGTTTCCTCTTGTAGAAAATCTTTTCAAATAGGTGATAATCTGAATTATCTTGAAAAAATAATTCTCTTTTCAAGAAAATTCCTTGCCCCTTGCCCTTAGTAAGTTACGCCTATGCAGGAAAAGGTTGATTTTCCTTGCTTTAAACGCATCTTTTGTGTCGTGTATTTCACTCGCAGTGATGGCCATTGATTCAGGGCCGGCCCAAGGGGGGTGCGAATGTAGGCAATCGCCTAAGGCCCCGCGCTTATAGAGGCCCCGCTCCTGGGCCATTTTATTGCTATCTCATAAGACATGATAGAGAAGAGGCCCCGCTCTTGCACTTCGCCTGGGGCCCCGCACGTCCCTCGGGCCGTCTCTGATTGATTAAATATGCCTTCACCCTGAATGCTTTGGCACAAAGTAAAGCTGCCTTTATTTCACGTACAAACCAAGCAGTGGCATGTATGTATGTATTAACCCTTTGAGGCGCAACCCTTTCCCAATGCTGAAAAAAGGGCAGCCGTTGCCATCGCTCGACTTAACTACCAGCAAGATGGCGGACGATCGAAACGTTCATCGCGTGCCACAGATCTAGAGACCCTTTTTTTGACGACAGCTGCCTGTGCTCGCGCACAGCCCCTGCCCTTTTTTCACGGCACCACGGCTGCCCTTTTTTCAGCATTGGGAAAGGGTTGCGCCTCAAAGGGTTAATAAAAGTTATCTGTGTGAGAAGTCTCTCATTGGAAACCAACCAGCCCTATGCTAGACAACTTGTCACTATATAGACATCATGTTCGTCCGTTTCTCAAATAGGACTGTTGCATAGCCCGCACTTGACAGGGGTAGAACTTGAACTCAGTCCATTGGCGGGAAGGGCAAGATTCCACGGGCCCGGCTGGTTGGGGGGGGGGGGGAGGCATCCCAAGACAACCGCAAGTCACATACTGGCATTTATTAATTTATTTTTATAAAATTTAGCAGCATTTTTTAGTTTTGTATTCCATTAATGTAAATTATCTACTGAAGTAATACACAAAATTTTAAAAAAGGGAGAGGGGGAAGAATAATAATAATAAAGGGGAGCCCCGTTCGGTGAATTTACCACGAACTTCAAGAATTTAGTTACGCCACTGGTTTAGTCATTGAGCTTACAGGGGCCACCCCGTGTGGCATAGAGACAGCTCACGTCGCCACTCAATTGGAGTAAATTAAGGAATATTAAATAAATATTTACGTTAGGGGGTATTACAGGAGTTGTATTGTCTAATTCTTCTTTAGATATTGTATTACATGATACTTATTATGTTGTTGCACATTTTCATTATGTTTTAAGAATAGGAGCTGTATTTGCTATTTTAGCTGGGGTTACTAAGGGATGAAAAACTTTTTCAGATTTTGTCATATCAAACAGATGGAAATTTAACCCATCACTCTTGTACGCACCTTCAGCGTTCTTGTTCCGGTTGGGTTAATTTTGGCAGATTTTTGTCGTCACCAGATAACATTGGCGTGGGGGGTGTTTCCTCTTGTAGAAAATCTTTTCAAATAGGTGATAATCTGAATTATCTTGAAAAAATAATTCTCTTTTCAAGAAAATTCCTTGCCCTTGCCCTTAGTAAGTTACGCCTATGCAGGAAAAGGTTGATTTTCCTTGCTTTAAACGCATCTTTTGTGTCGTGTATTTCACTCGCAGTGATGGCCATTGATTCAGGGCCGGCCCAAGGGGGGTGCGAATGTAGGCAATCGCCTAAGGCCCCGCGCTTATAGAGGCCCCGCTCCTGGGCCATTTTATTGCTATCTCATAAGACATGATAGAGAAGAGGCCCCGCTCTTGCACTTCGCCTGGGGCCCCGCACGTCCCTCGGGCCGTCTCTGATTGATTAAATATGCCTTCACCCTGAATGCTTTGGCACAAAGTAAAGCTGCCTTTATTTCACGTACAAACCAAGCAGTGGCATGTATGTATGTATTAACCCTTTGAGGCGCAACCCTTTCCCAATGCTGAAAAAAGGGCAGCCGTTGCCATCGCTCGACTTAACTACCAGCAAGATGGCGGACGATCGAAACGTTCATCGCGTGCCACAGATCTAGAGACCCTTTTTTTGACGACAGCTGCCTGTGCTCGCGCACAGCCCCTGCCCTTTTTTCACGGCACCACGGCTGCCCTTTTTTCAGCATTGGGAAAGGTTTGCGCCTCAAAGGGTTAATAAAAGTTATCTGTGTGAGAAGTCTCTCATTGGAAACCAACCAGCCCTATGCTAGACAACTTGTCACTATATAGACATCATGTTCGTCCGTTTCTCAAATAGGACTGTTGCATAGCCCGCACTTGACAGGGGTAGAACTTGAACTCAGTCCATTGGCGGGAAGGGCAAGATTCCACGGGCCCGGCTGGTGGGGGGGGGGGGGGAGGCATCCCAAGACAACCGCAAGTCACATACTGGCATTTATTAATTTATTTTTATAAAATTTAGCAGCATTTTTTAGTTTTGTATTCCATTAATGTAAATTATCTACTGAAGTAATACACAAAATTTTAAAAAAGGGAGAGGGGGAAGAATAATAATAATAAAGGGGAGCCCCGTTCGGTGAATTTACCACGAACCTCAAGAATTTAGTTACGCCACTGGTTTAGTCATTGAGCTTACAGGGGCCACCCCGTGTGGCATAGAGACAGCTCACGTCGCCACTGAATTGGAGTAAATTAAGGAATATTAAATAAATATTATTTACGTTAGGGGGTATTACAGGAGTTGTATTGTCTAATTCTTCTTTAGATATTGTATTACGTGATACTTATTATGTTGTTGCACATTTTCATTATGTTTTAAGAATAGGAGCTGTATTTGCTATTTTAGCTGGGGTTACTAAGGGATGAAAAACTTTTTCAGATTTTGTCATATCAAACAGATGGAAATTTAACCCATCACTCTTGTACGCACCTTCAGCGTTCTTGTTCCGGTTGGGTTAATTTTGGCAGATTTTTGTCGTCACCAGATAACATTGGCGTGGGGGGTGTTTCCTCTTGTAGAAAATCTTTTCAAATAGGTGATAATCTGAATTATCTTGAAAAAATAATTCTCTTTTCAAGAAAATTCCTTGGCCCTTGCCCTTAGTAAGTTACGCCTATGCAGGAAAAGGTTGATTTTCCTTGCTTTAAACGCATCTTTTGTGTCGTGTATTTCACTCGCAGTGATGGCCATTGATTCAGGTCCGGCCCAAGGGGGGTGCGAATGTAGGCAATCGCCTAAGGCCCCGCGCTTATAGAGGCCCCGCTCCTGGGCCATTTTATTGCTATCTCATAAGACATGATAGAGAAGAGGCCCCGCTCTTGCACTTCGCCTGGGGCCCCGCACGTCCCTCGGGCCGTCTCTGATTGATTAAATGTGCCTTCACCCTGAATGCTTTGGCACAAAGTAAAGCTGCCTTTATTTCACATACAAACCAAGCAGTGGCATGTATGTATGTATTAACCCTTTGAGGCGCAACCCTTTCCCAATGCTGAAAAAAGGGCAGCCGTTGCCATCGCTCGACTTAACTACCAGCAAGATGGCGGACGATCGAAACGTTCATCGCGTGCCACAGATCTAGAGACCCTTTTTTTGACGACAGCTGCCTGTGCTCGTGCACAGCCTCTGCCCTTTTTTCACGGCACCACGGCTGCCCTTTTTTCAGCATTGGGAAAGGGTTGCGCCTCAAAGGGTTAATAAAAGTTATCTGTGTGAGAAGTCTCTCATTGGAAACCAACCAGCCCTATGCTAGACAACTTGTCACTATATAGACATCATGTTCGTCCGTTTCTCAAATAGGACTGTTGCATAGCCCGCACTTGACAGGGGTAGAACTTGAACTCAGTCCATTGGCGGGAAGGGCAAGATTCCACGGGCCCGGCTGGTGGGGGGGGGAGGCATCCCAAGACAACCGCAAGTCACATACTGGCATTTATTAATTTATTTTTATAAAATTTAGCAGCATTTTTTAGTTTTGTATTCCATTAATGTAAATTATCTACTGAAGTAATACACAAAATTTTAAAAAAGGGAGAGGGGGAAGAATAATAATAATAAAGGGGAGCCCCGTTCGGTGAATTTACCACGAACCTCAAGAATTTAGTTACGCCACTGGTTTAGTCATTGAGCTTACAGGGGCCACCCCGTGTGGCATAGAGACAGCTCACGTCGCCACTGAATTGGAGTAAATTAAGGAATATTAAATAAATATTATTTACGTTAGGGGGTATTACAGGAGTTGTATTGTCTAATTCTTCTTTAGATATTGTATTACATGATACTTATTATGTTGTTGCACATTTTCATTATGTTTTAAGAATAGGAGCTGTATTTGCTATTTTAGCTGGGGTTACTAAGGGATGAAAAACTTTTTCAGATTTTGTCATATCAAACAGATGGAAATTTAACCCATCACTCTTGTACGCACCTTCAGCGTTCTTGTTCCGGTTGGGTTAATTTTGGCAGATTTTTGTCGTCACCAGATAACATTGGCGTGGGGGGTGTTTCCTCTTGTAGAAAATCTTTTCAAATAGGTGATAATCTGAATTATCTTGAAAAAATAATTCTCTTTTCAAGAAAATTCCTTGCCCCTTGCCCTTAGTAAGTTACGCCTATGCAGGAAAAGGTTGATTTTCCTTGCTTTAAACGCATCTTTTGTGTCGTGTATTTCACTCGCAGTGATGGCCATTGATTCAGGTCCGGCCCAAGGGGTGCGCGAATGTAGGCAATCGCCTAAGGCCCCGCGCTTATAGAGGCCCCGCTCCTGGGCCATTTTATTGCTATCTCATAAGACATGATAGAGAAGAGGCCCCGCTCTTGCACTTCGCCTGGGGCCCCGCACGTCCCTCGGGCCGTCTCTGATTGATTAAATGTGCCTTCACCCTGAATGCTTTGGCACAAAGTAAAGCTGCCTTTATTTCACATACAAACCAAGCAGTGGCATGTATGTATGTATTAACCCTTTGAGGCGCAACCCTTTCCCAATGCTGAAAAAAGGGCAGCCGTTGCCATCGCTCGACTTAACTACCAGCAAGATGGCGGACGATCGAAACGTTCATCGCGTGCCACAGATCTAGAGACCCTTTTTTTGACGACAGCTGCCTGTGCTCGTGCACAGCCTCTGCCCTTTTTTCACGGCACCACGGCTGCCCTTTTTTCAGCATTGGGAAAGGGTTGCGCCTCAAAGGGTTAATAAAAGTTATCTGTGTGAGAAGTCTCTCATTGGAAACCAACCAGCCCTATGCTAGACAACTTGTCACTATATAGACATCATGTTCGTCCGTTTCTCAAATAGGACTGTTGCATAGCCCGCACTTGACAGGGGTAGAACTTGAACTCAGCCCATTGGCGGGAAGGGCAAGATTCCACGGGCCCGGCTGGTGGGGGGGGGGGGGGGGGAGGCATCCCAAGACAACCGCAAGTCACATACTGGCATTTATTAATTTATTTTTATAAAATTTAGCAGCATTTTTTAGTTTTGTATTCCATTAATGTAAATTATCTACTGAAGTAATACACAAAATTTTAAAAAAGGGAGAGGGGGAAGAATAATAATAATAAAGGGGAGCCCCGTTCGGTGAATTTACCACGAACCTCAAGAATTTAGTTACGCCACTGGTTTAGTCATTGAGCTTACAGGGGCCACCCCGTGTGGCATAGAGACAGCTCACGTCGCCACTGAATTGGAGTAAATTAAGGAATATTAAATAAATATTATTTACGTTAGGGGGTATTACAGGAGTTGTATTGTCTAATTCTTCTTTAGATATTGTATTACATGATACTTATTATGTTGTTGCACATTTTCATTATGTTTTAAGAATAGGAGCTGTATTTGCTATTTTAGCTGGGGTTACTAAGGGATGAAAAACTTTTTCAGATTTTGTCATATCAAACAGATGGAAATTTAACCCATCACTCTTGTACGCACCTTCAGCGTTCTTGTTCCGGTTGGGTTAATTTTGGCAGATTTTTGTCGTCACCAGATAACATTGGCGTGGGGGGTGTTTCCTCTTGTAGAAAATCTTTTCAAATAGGTGATAATCTGAATTATCTTGAAAAAATAATTCTCTTTTCAAGAAAATTCCTTGCCCCTTGCCCTTAGTAAGTTACGCCTATGCAGGAAAAGGTTGATTTTCCTTGCTTTAAACGCATCTTTTGTGTCGTGTATTTCACTCGCAGTGATGGCCATTGATTCAGGTCCGGCCCAAGGGGGGTGCGAATGTAGGCAATCGCCTAAGGCCCCGCGCTTATAGAGGCCCCGCTCCTGGGCCATTTTATTGCTATCTCATAAGACATGATAGAGAAGAGGCCCCGCTCTTGCACTTCGCCTGGGGCCCCGCACGTCCCTCGGGCCGTCTCTGATTGATTAAATGTGCCTTCACCCTGAATGCTTTGGCACAAAGTAAAGCTGCCTTTATTTCACATACAAACCAAGCAGTGGCATGTATGTATGTATTAACCCTTTGAGGCGCAACCCTTTCCCAATGCTGAAAAAAGGGCAGCCGTTGCCATCGCTCGACTTAACTACCAGCAAGATGGCGGACGATCGAAACGTTCATCGCGTGCCACAGATCTAGAGACCCTTTTTTGACGACAGCTGGCTGTGCGTGACTTTTAAGCTGTCCAACTAAAAAGTAAAGGATTCTCGTGGAGCTATGTCACCCGCAACTATTTTTATAGAAATCAGATCTATTCTTCGTAACTGGCAACAGTCCAAACGTCAGAGTTTGGTGTTCCCAGAGCGGGAACACTGCGCGTTAAAGGGTTAAGGGATTGTGTTCACCTTAAGGTTTTCTTTATAGTACTATGTTCCGTATTTGGGATCGTGATGTAAGCTTGAGACAAGCTTTTCAGGTTTGCAAAACGACAGCAATATGTCAAAAATTGCCAAGGTTCGCCACTTTTGCGATTTATCGCCAAGTTTGGCGCAAAAAAGTAAGTTTCCAAAACTGAACCCAGCTGAGGGGGTTATTTTCTATATTTGGTAAGAAATTGTCAAATTCTGCAGTTTGACAACAGTATTAATTTTTCGTTATGGTGAAATAATTTGGTTACAGCTTGGATATTTGCCACCTCGGCGGCTTGAAATATTTCGCGGTGTTAAATACGCTAATCTACAAAGGATAATGTATAAGAATATATGAACTGTTTTGTTGGAAACCATGAGGGTAAATGATTATCGATTATGTACATGCGTAAATCGAAAAAGAATCACAGAATGAAATGTCGGCACTGGTGGCAAATATCCAAGCTGTTTCATGATGTGAAATCAGATACGTGATTTTACTAGTGTATGGTAATACTTGTTAATACTGATAGAAATTAAAGCAAGCATATAATATTTTGGTATCTGGGAAAAAAAAATCTTGCGGGAACAGGCAAATGAGTGTTTGTTCTAAACAAGTTTAACCAAAATCCGTTGATATTTACAAGGCTATCATGGCAATGATGGACAAGATCAAAGATGTATCAAGAAAAAAAAATTCGCAGGAATCCCAAACGGTGGAAAAGACGAAAATATTTTTTTAAAAACTTTATTAACATTTTGTTGAAAAAAAATCGAAATTTCGGGAGAGGGGGAGGGGGGACGAATCCGTGGACAATTCCGATTATATTCTGAATAAAAAATCAGGCCCGGATCCGCTATGTGGCAAAAGGATTCTTTAGCCACAACACAATCCGGCGGCCCCATGAGCTTAATGTATTAGAATTCTTTTGAACGCTCCTGTAAAAGAACTGTTAATAATAAATACACCATTTTCAATAGGGAATGTGCTACAGTACTTAAGAATAAAGTATATAAATTTCATAATAATCGATGGATATTTACGGCAGTTAGAGCACGAAAGGACTGGCAGATAAACCAAAATCGTAAACACTTTCCGACCTGTTGTTGGAAAGTGTTAAAAAAAAGAAAAAAAAGTGAAAATTAGATGTCGGTGAACTTTACGTCTCTGCCACTTAAAAGGTCGAAAATGTAATCCGTAAAATTTTCTCTGGGACAAAGCAACGCGTTTAAACCCACTGTCAGCTGTAATCTCAACGCAGAGAGAACTCGAATTTTATCTTCTCAAAACTCTCAGTTAAAAGTCATCCAACGAAATTTTTTTATGGAGTTTGCCGTTTTGCTTCAAGATTTCTTGGGTTCTTTTTTTCCCCCCTGCGTTTTCATTGGCTCAAGTTCAAGTTTGAGAGATAAAGAGACTCTCCTCTGGTAGTGGATTAAATAGAATGAAACATCAAGCAGGATAGTTTTAATACTGACTTAGTAGGACCGCGCCTGTAAAGTTCACGCAGGGACGGCTTTGCCCATTACTTAAGCATAGGCGACCGCCTAGTGCCGCGGATTGAAAGAGACAGCCATTCAAATAATTTTAAAATTGTATTTATACGAGGATCGTCCGGAAACAAAGGTGGACTAACCGTGGTAGCCCAGTGGTTAAGGCGTTGGACTTGTAACCGGAAGGTTGCGGGTTCGATACCAGCGTACCACTAAAGACCACCGTATACATGCGGTGTACGTGCACGTTAAATCCGTGTTTCTGGATGTCCTCTTGGCGGTCGCTAGCAGTTTCCGAGGGGTGCCAATATTCAGAAGTCCCCCACCTTCTGATGAGGTTCCAAATTGTGGCGGGAAATTCCGGGAAGGACGTATATGTAGCTCTAAGCGACACATTCAGTAACGCGAGCTGTCCTCTCCTGGCAAACAAACAAACTACTGGGGCACTCTTCAAGTTTAGGGCCCCCCTTTTTAAGATTGCATTTTTTTTAACCGAAAACCACAATTTAAAGCTAATATTCATGACTGAAAATAAATTTGCGAACATTTATTGTATACATATATATATATATATATATATATATACATTGCTACATTGTATTCCCCTCTTGAAAAACGTTTAAAATTTTGGTAAAATCCTCCTATAGTAAGTAACGCTGATCACTTACTCAGTAACAATTCCCTTTTTGCCACTCGAAGATAAAACTTTTCCCGTCATTACTCCAAAAAGATTAAAAAGGTAAGCGCAAGAAACGTAATAAAATCTACACTTTTGTACGATCCGCTTTTCACAAGTATGTAAAAATATTTATAAACAAGTCTGCACTACTTTAAAAATCTGAAAATCTACCCATTCTCTAATTTTGGGGCGATTTTTTGCTATTTTATTTCCGAGAGTAAAAAAAAGTTAATCAATTGAGTGACAAAATTAACTGTCGCAATTGACATGGACGCCATATTGAAGTCACGATCATCAGGCTTTAGATGCAAATTTTGACTGCTTCTCACGTGGGCCATTCATATTAATCTAATTCAAAAGCTCTTTAAAAAAAAGAAGTCTTCTGGCTGTGTCGTGGACACGACCGTGTGTTTTTCGTGTATACGAATACGTAGCCAGTAGACCGAACAAATATAAGCCGAATTTATTTTAATTTTTTTACTTTAACGCTATATGTATTCACTATAACTATTTCACATAAATGCACGCAATGGCTTGACGAGAGCTGACGATTGAAACGCAAACGAACGTTCTAGCTCAGGGGTTTTCAACCTACAAATGTGTACGGGCCGCAATTGAATACATCTGTGTAGTGGCGGGCCGTAATGTAATCAGGCTCTTAGTCAAGTCATTTTAAGGCATCCAAAACTGGCTAACTTCCACCAAATTATAAAAAACAAAAATTAAATTACGATTCAAGGAAAAGTGGATAATTTTAAACATTACCATCTATGATGGGACGGACATATTAACAACAAAACCCAAGTCGGAGTAAAACTCATAACCAGAGAAAGTGGTGCGCTAACTACCATACAATATGAAATGGCAAAATGACTATATAATTTAAATGAAAAATTACAAGAGAGGAGAAATTAACGTAAAATCACACAAAATGTTCCAGAATCGGCGTCTGTCTGCTGCAGATCCTAAAGAAGGGATTGTTTACATTCAAAGGGGTAAAGATGATCTGAGATATTTTTGTGATTAAATTAATAACAATAATAATAGTTTGAAGATTAGTAGATCGCAAAAATAAAGAGTTATTACTTAGAAATTTTGCGGAATAATAAATCGAATTGAATGCATTGGTTAGGAAACACTTTCTAACGTTTGAGAGGGCGCAAGCGATTACTATTTGAGGAAAAAAATCTTACACACAGGCATAAATGCTTTGTTGCGGAAAAAAATGTCGGTAGATTCATCAATATATAAAGAAAACTTAGCCTTTCTTAACTCTTGAATCATCTCTTCGAATAACGATAGGCTTATGAAATTCTTAATGAGGCATGCACACTTTGTTTGGAGTTTCAGATCCTCTAGAGCACTACCTTTTGAATACGTTTTCACTATTTCACCTAGGTGATCAACGGATTTAATACTGCAGTGGCACTCAATAGCTACACTAAATTTTATATCAAATTCTTTCAATGATTTATTTACAGCTGATTTTTTTTTTATAAACAGTGAGCAGTGCAATTAATTTAGAGGCTTTTAAATCTTTCTCTTTATTCTTATTTTGGCTAATTTTTTGTGAGTCACTAAATTATGCTTTTTAAGCTGGGATATTGAGCAAAGACACAACTTGCAAAAACACGCACTGTCTTTCAGCATTAACCATGGATGCTCAATCTCCCATTCTTTTTTCTACTAATTATAGGCTAACGCTTAATAACTGTAACTTAATAATTACTCAAGCTTACCGTAACCACGGCAACATATTCAATGCTTAGTACAACCGCACAACAAGGGCCGACCGAGTTGTATGGTGGTAAAGCACCGTACTCCGTTTCGGGTTCAACTCCCGCGGTCGGGTTCGATCCCCGACTGGGCGTGGCTGTCATTGTGTCCGTCCCTTCATAGGGGGCGACGTTGGTCCACGTACTAGATGTCCCCATAATAAAGTGACCAACAATTCCGGCCTGTTGTGGCCAAAGTCTTCAAGACAGAGGCCGGCCATTAGAAAAAAAAGTGCGAGAGGCTCCTATCGAAGGGAGCGACTCCTGTCGGTAAAACAAGTCTACGGACGAGTTAACGGACGTGAAATATGAGGGATGGTGTGTAACAGAACCCATGTGGACACACAAGATTTCATGGAAACAAGAAAAATCAAATTCATTTGCGAATGAAAAGTGTTTGAAACTGACATGGATTTTCATAAAAACTTCTTTTCCTTAAAGAAGAGCATCTAATTTGATGTTGCAAATTATTTTCCCAGAAAGCTTCGCCTGGGCAGCAGAAAAAGACATCGGTGGCCGCCAGTTGGAGACCCCTCTTCAACTTATCCGAGACTTATCCGAGTCAAAATGCATACTAAACGGACATTATGTGACGCAGAGAAACGACCTCAAAATAGCGGCGCTTCCCACTCCGCCGCAAGCGATGCGTCACGGTCCTCACTCAACGTAAGGAATTCTTTGATCCCACAGCTATCGAGTGGTGTCATTAAATTTTGAATGTAGATGAAAGATGAGTAGCTGCAACATCAAACTGTAACCCCCCGATTTTGTTATCATCAGTTTTCTGAATTACCTCCCACTATGGAAGCAAATTTGAAGACGTATTCCCGTCAAAACAGATTGACCGGCAGAAATGTACCGACAGGTCTCTGCAATGACGGCCACTGAAAGTAGTACCTTAGTAAGGTTATTGTTTTTGAATGTTCGTTATGCAGCTTATTTAACCCTTTAACGCGCAGTGTTCCCGCTCTGGGAACACCAAACTCTGACATTTTGACTGTTGCCAGTCACGAAGAATAGATTTGATTTCTATAAAAATAGTTGCGGGTGACACAGCTCCACGAGAGTCCTTTATTTTTTAGCACGTCATTTCCCGTAAAAAATTTGTCACGATTATTTTTAACAGCACTGACATCTGCTGAAAAATGGATGAACGCGAGAACAGCTGGATAGATTGTCCAATGCTGAAAAAAGGGCAGCCGTTGCCATCGCTCGACTTAACTACCAGCATGATGGCGGACGATCGAAACGTTCATCGCGTGCCACAGATCTAGAGACCCTTTATTGACGACAGCTAGCTGTGCCGCACAGCCAGCTGTCGTCAAAAAAGGGTCTCTAGATCTGTGGCACGCGATGAACGTTTCGATCGTTCGCCATCTTGCTGGTAGTTAAGTCGAGCGATAGCATCGGCTGCCCTTTTTTCAGCATTGGGAAAGGGTTGCGCCTCAAAGGGTTAAAAAAGACAGCTGAGTTCATGTCAAAATCCCTAGTGATTAGTGGATTGCGGATTATGTTTTCTGAGGCAAACCTGCACGTGAGGGATATCTCCCTGGGAGGGGGGGATGCTTTGGACTTAGAACTTTTTCAGTAGTTTTAACGCGTATTCACGTTACATCAGGAGGAAGCCACCCGAAATTCCAGATCCACAGCCGCTCGGTTGTCCAGAACCCTAGACCGTCTCACTTCAGCAGTTTACCTTTTGCAGATGTCTTATCCTCTCGGCAATGGTGAGTGTCTTAACCACTTTCTCGTTGAAAATAAATTCTTTCTTTCTGACTTTAACTTGATGTCCCCCATCGTTACGATTCTCCTGCTCTCATCGTTTCTTCCCGGCATACCTGGCTAAGGTTCAGTGATATGGAAATGAGCTGGCCGATCCTTCGTTCAGCAATAATGCAAATAAGACTGTGTTGGAAAGTGTTTTATATTTTATGCGTTCGGCGTGATTTATCAGTCTTCTTCCCCCTGCGTTTACATTGGCTCGAATACAAGTTTGAGAGGTAAAGAGACGCTTCATTGGTATTGGATTAAGTAGAGCGTCTGATTAAGTAGGATAGTTTACACTGTTAGAAAAGTTACAATTTGGCAGCGTCTTATTTAAGTTCAAAGTTTTTGTTTGTTTGTTTGTTGTTTTTACATTTCAATTACATTAAAGTTACCCTTCTGTGAAACGCCCTGCTCTTTTATATCTGTGGCCCATGTTACTCGAAGATTCACGACTTTCCTCTACAAGTATTTTCCAGAAGTCTCCAGCTGCTTGATTGCGCAGTAGAAATGCAATTGAGTAATACTAGGTTACTGCACAATACAATTGCAGGAAAGCAAACATTACAGGCTCCATTAATAAAGACATGCAAAGTGTCGCCAATCTTGGCGACTTTTCTGCGTCCCCAAAACTGAAGTCAGTTAAGCGGTAATGGCAATATTTCTCGAGGATTCGAGAAAGCCCTATGTTAAACGATGGGAATATCTGAAACTTCCTATCTCGCGTTCTAATTACCCGATTTTTGTGCAATAAAATGCGCATTTTAGTTACTTGGCACATAGAATACAAATTTTATCCTAAATTAAAATCCGTGAAGAGCAGATCATCCCAAAAATTCATAACAATATATAATATAATGAAAATTAAATAATAAGTTAAAACTTTTTAGGCCCTACCATGGCCAAGTGAATAGGGCACTGAACATGGTAAAAAGCTGAAGTGTGTAGGTCCCGCGTTCGGGACTACCGCTCAACTGTCGATCTAACGGTATGGAGTTTTGGTCGGTCCTATTCAGATGTAACATGAATACGCGTTAGAAACCCCCTTTAAAAAGTTCTCAAACTAAGACATACACCCCACAGGCAGATGCTCCTCGAGTGGGCTTGCCTTAACAAAACGAGCAACCAAAACTTTTTTCACATCGCTCTTTAAAGAAAGGGGGAAAAAAAACATTTTTGCAATTTCGATGTCAATAGATATAACCCTTTAACGCGCGGTGTCCTCGCCGTGAGGGCACAAAACTGCCGTTTTGAGTGTTGCCAGTCACGAAGATTAAACATGATTTCTATAAAAAAAAAAGTACTTGAGGGTGACATAGTTACACGAGAATCCTTTGTTTTTTTATACATCATTTCCCGTAAAAACTGCCGATTATTTGTAAAATTGTCAGGATTATTTTGAACAGCACCGGCATCAGCTGAAAACTGGAGAATACGATGAAAATACATAGAACAACTGGATAGACTGCCCAATGCTTAAAGAGGGCGGCCATTGCCATCGCTCGATTTAACTACCAGCAAGATGACGGTCGATCGAATCGATCATCGCGTGCCACAGATCTAGAGACCATTTTTGACACAGACTGTCTGTGCATCGGGAAATGGTTGCGCTTCAAAGAGATAAGTTTGGGGGTGGACTCTAACCTATTTTCAGACTCTCGGTGAAAGGAATTTCCAAGTGGTAAAATAAATGACTTCAAGCCAATTTCCCATGAAATTGGTTTAATTATTTAATTAGCAAGAAATTCGGCTTGCTTTTGCGTGATGTAGATTCTACGAGTTTTTTTTTTTTTTTTTTTTTTTTTTCTTCTCCTTCTTGCGTAATTTGGCATACGCCGCTTATACAAATGCCAAGTTACATAAGTCTAGCAATCTCTCAATCCTTCTGACACATTCACCTGTATCTTTTAAGGACAGAGATTTCTTTTTAAAGTGGTGTTACGTTCCTCTATAGTAGTCCTAAGAAAAAAAAATTCAACGTCGTTGCGAGTTTCATTATTACTCCTTTAGAAAACTATCTGGGAAAACTTATCCAGGTGAACTAAGTGCGAACTGGATTTACTAACTGGGATTTCTTTACGGTAATCAAAGACGTGATGTCATAAATTAAAAATTGCGTTAGACTGATAAACTATACTGTACTATTAACGTCATATTAGCAATTAATCCGATTCTGAATATCTCTTAGAGAAGACACGGTTGAACAGTTTTCGCCTGGTTAAAATATTTTCTTCTGCTGAACCATGGACGATTTACATATTTAAATTGGGCGTTTCAAGGGAAGGGGAGGAAGGGAATGACGATGGGTAGTATTAGTATAAGTAATAGGTAGTATTAGTAGATTTGTTGGGATAATATGGATTTAAGCTCAATAGACCCTGTTAATAAACATTTTATGCATATTGAATTGAAAGTATTTGTTATGTTCATTAGTTTTCAACGGGTGCATTACAACTAACTATACGATAAGTCAGAGGTTCCCAACCTTTAACAATTGTGCCCCCCCCCCCAACATTGAGGAACTTACGATGGCACTCCCCCGCATTCCTCAGTATGCATACACTTTTTCATTCTTTCAACAATGAACATTCAGTTGCCTCTTCTACAAAAAATAGTTATTGGTGTAAAGTTTGAATAAACATTTTAAGCAAAAATAGATATGTTTTGGAGTAAAAATAAGAATAAATTAGATGATTTTTTTTTAAGCATGCATTATCATTTACTATTTGCCTCCTTTTTCTTGCGCCTCTCCTGCAAATGCTCTGCGCCCCCCAAGAAGGACGTGCCCCACCGGTTGGGCACCGCTGCGATAAGTAATCCTACGCCGGCCTCGCAGTCGGTCCTATTTTTTTTAATTTCTTACCTCTATAAATAATAGAGTAAAATTTTCTGCTGCTTCAACAGTTGCTAAATGTTCTTTCAGATGTTAAGGTTTCACCTATCAAACCATTAAAATACTAGGCTGTATATTTAAAACTTTGATGAAAGTAGGAATTTTGAAAAAATAGGACCAATTAAGAACATGTCAGTAAATTTTCGCTGTCATTCACAAAAATTTGAATGACACATTTGTATAGACGTTGTTTAATTTTCCTCTCTTTAATTCACGAGTTTCCAATCTCAATTCCACAAACTACTGTAATACGACCAAGTAGAACGTAAAACTTTTATTTTTTATACATATTTTTTTAAAAGAAATTATGCAATTGTTCACAGTTCACGTCAGAAATTTATCTATTATACAGGGTGTCCCAAAAAGGTGGTATTGGGCTTTAATTCTGTATCTGTTAGAGCTAAGTGGACAGTGTACATTGAAAAAATGTTCAAAATAAGGTCAGAAATAAGAATCCGTTAAGAAAAAATTCCTCTCCTTCATAAAATTACACTTTTAAATTTGTATACGACCCCCGTACAAAAAAATTCCCAGTTACTAAAATGTGCTCCATACACTGATGAGAAGATGCACAAAGTTTGAGAATTATATCTTAAAAACTGTCAGAGGTATGAAGAAAAATAATATGTGCTGACCTGAACCACTTTTCAAAGGTTCTCGAAGGGGGAAAAATCACGTCGGATAATCGTATTTCAGGGATCGTACAAAAATTACTATAGAAATTTTTTTTTCCACTAGTAATGAACGTTTACATTCAAATTCATGTATATAACCCCCGATCACCTCTGAAAATATCTCTGAGACGTTTCGCGATAAAAGGCTGAAATTTTGTACATCATATCTTTAGTGCATGGGGCTCAATTTAGTAATTGAGAATTTTTTGTGCAGGGGATGTATACAAATTTAAAAAGTGTAATTTTTTGAAAATGAACCAGAGGAATTGTTTCTTAACGGAGTATTATTACCAACCTTATTTTGAATATTTTTTCAATTGACATTGCCCATTTTTCTCCAATAGGTATAGAATTAAAGCCCGTTACCACCTTTTTGGGACATCCTGTGTAAACGATGTGCACAGCTGCTGGCATCGGCAAAAGTTTACTATTTTTGAGTCATGCAAATAGTTTGGGGACAAATAGGTTAATATATCCTGCCTAGTTTGAACAGAAATACCTGAATGTTTTTTAATTGATATTAAAGCTGTATCTACAGCCATTTGTTTTTCTTTATTAGATTAAATGTGTTTTTTTTCTAAGATGTAGGCAAAAAAATTAAACGGCATAAAAAAACATACGTATTGTTATTATTATTAAATTTTATTATTGAAATGATTGACATAATTTGCGCCGCTGCCGAGGTATACAGGCTACGGTGCAAACATTTTGGTCTCACCCTTTTGCACTCGGAGAGTCATGTGACCTACGGGGTGTGATCCTTTTACTATGGTTATCTTAGTGCACTAAGATAGTCACGCCCCCAAAAATCAAATGACTCTTCGGGTGCAAATGGGTGTGGTCAAAATGTCAGCACTGTATCTTGTATATCTCGTCATCCAAGCAAATTATGTCAATCATTTTTTTTTCGATAATTTTTCATTCTTCAATGAACTTGAAATATTACAGGCATATCAAGAATTGATGGTGATACCGTAACACTGAGAATGATGTGCGCAGCATGAGTAGTTCTCTTTCAGGACCACTAAAATAATTTCAATACACTTTTACTACATGGACATGTTAAAAAAAAATTTTTAGAGGCTCTAATCTGTCGATCGCGGTTTCAATTCTTAACAGATCTCCTCAAAATTGGTACCACTCGGAAGATACTCTAGTGATATACAAATGCTTCGCTTACTATCCAGTCTAAAATTGAGCTGAAACGGTAATATTTTATGGTCTGGACAAGAGCGTGCTAAAATTTGTATGGCTCAGACAAAAAAAAAAAAATAAATAAATAAAATAAAATAAAATAAAATAAAAAAATTCATTGAATATGGGTTACACTGTACCCAACTGCCTAAACTTGTAGTGGGGTGAATTGTGTTTTTATGTTATAACAAGCCTACATGAGACGCATCTGCCTACAAGAGGCAATGCCTTTTTTTAAGGGGAACGCGTATTCACTTTACATCTGCAGAAAACCGCCCAAAACTCTAGACCATCAGATCTACAGCCGTGCGTAGTCCCGAACCGTGACCTTCGCAAACAAGGCCTGCTGGCTTAAGGAATGAGTCATCCTAGGTGGGTCGATTAAGATGTAAAGTGAAAATCTGTATAACAAAATTGAGATTCTAGTTGCTCTTCGCAATTTTAGCAAATTTATCACTGCTTCAATATATCTTTGGAGCTAAAATTATATATATTTAAAAATTGAAGCTGCATTTGCAATTTCAAAGTGTGAGTAGCAGTAGCTGTGACCCCCCCCCCCCATGAAAAATATCTGGCTACGCCACTGGTATATAGGGAATATATGTTTTATAAAATGATGATGATTAACGAGAATGAGAATAATAATATTATACAAATTTTAAAATTTATGCCTAAATTCTGCCTACACAGGATGACTCATTCCTTCGCTTAAGCCATCAGGCCTTGTTAGCGAATGTTAAAATGTATAGTACAGCTCTTGAAAGGACATCTTAAAAGTATAAAATCTTTGATATAATTAGTTTATATTGCATATAAACACCTCGTAACTTTTTGAAAAAAAAAAAAAACCTCAGTCTTAAGATATTGTTATGTGATCATCTATGAAAATTGGGAAATATGCTCGTCTTTTAACTCATTTGTGTAATGTCACATATGTACAAATCAGGCATGTTTGAGTGACTGCCTTTAAATTTTGCACAGGTATATGAAAAATACACCAGAGCAATCTCGGATACCTTAACAGCCTAAAAATAATTTTTTTTTTACTTGAATTTTAGCAATTTTTGTAATTTTCAGTTTTGAAAACGTTATCGGTACTAGAATCGGTCTGAAAATTTCCAAAAATACTCGAAAAATATTTTTAAAAAATCCTAGTAACCTAAAAAATGAGAAAGCGTTGTTTCTCCGATTTTTCGAGATTTTTTCGCAATTTTGCAACTTTAAAAGTTTTTCCGATGCTGTTAAATTAATCAGTTTGAAAATTCGCACGCATATGCAGAAAAATAATCACAGCAAGTTTAAAATTTTTAAAGTGTTATTTCTCTGATTTTTAGAAAAATTTCGCATTTTTCAACTGAAAAAGTTTTTCCGACGCTGTTAAATTAATCGATTAGAAAAATCGCACAGATATGCAGAAAAATACACGCACAAACATTTAAAAAAGGAAGAAAAAATATAAATAAATAATTTTTTTTTAATCGTAACTACTTTAAAAGTTTGGAAATCTTATCATATTTGTTTTTTCTCCTGACAAACAAAAAACTATGGATGGGACAAATATATTTTCTTTCGTACCTGTCTTATTTTCTCTTAGTTGTCGTGTAGTGTTATAAAAATACTACCGGGACTCACGAGAAGGGGAAAGGTTTAACAGAAAAAAAAAAGGCTGTTTTGTTTTATACCGACACACAATGTTGGCAAGTGAAAAGAATACCTGTACAAAATTCAATACTCCGCTAAACAAGACTCGTAACAACTAATACATAACTCTAGAAACAACCTATAGAAGATTCCGTTATTCACAGCTGCACTTCTCGCCTAGAAATAATGCTTTTTTGCGAGACTAAAGAAATACCAGTTTGTGTATCAAATGGAAAGTAATTTTCGACCATAAATTAAAATTTTTAGTATATCTCTTCACAAGCAGTGAAGAACTATACTATATGCATTTTAGTGCCGCACAATGGCCGAGTAGATAAGATACTGAGCATGGTAGATGGTTGAAGTGTGAAGGTGCTGGTTTCGGGTTTATCATCGATCTAACGGTCTGGAGCTTGGTGCGGTTTTCTCCAGACGAAACTTAAATACGCGTCAGAATCCCTTAACCCTTTAACGCGCAGTGTTCCCGCTCTGGGAACACCAAACTCTGACGTTTTGACTGTTGCCAGTCACGAAGAATAGATTTGATTTCTATAAAAATAGTTGCGGGTGACATAGCTGCACGCGAATCCTTTTCTTTTTAGCACGTCATTTCCCGTAACAAAAGTGTCACGATTATTTTTAACAGCACTGACATCTGCTGAAAAATGGAAGAATGCGAGAAAAGCTAGATAGATTGCCCAATGCTGAAAAAAGGGCAGCCGTTGCCATCGCTCGACTTAACTACCAGCAAGATGACGGACGATCGAAACGTTCATCGCGTGCCACAGATCTAGAGACCCTTTTTTCTGACGACAGCTGGCTGTGCGGCACAGCCAATCTGTCCTTTATTGCCAGGCAGCCCTGGCAACGGCTGCCCTTTTTTCAGCATTGGGAAAGGGTTGCGCCTAAAAGGGTTAAAAAGTTCCGCGTCCAAGGCACTCCCCCTAGGCAGATGTCCCTCGTGCAGGCTTGCCATAACGCACAAACTATATACATCTTAATAAACGTTATACTATTGTAAGTTGTGGAACTCCCTGAAAAATCTTTAAAATGCAATATCTTTCAAAGAGATTCACGCTTCATAAAATTTTGCATGTTTAAGAAAATTTTCGAAAAGTTTTATAATTGACACGATTCCGGAGTTCACGGCATTGGTACTATAATGGAGTTCATGGCAAGTTGCTACTATAATGGCTTCATTTGTATGGAGTTTCTCATTCTTTATTATTTTCTTAGACTTAAACGAGCTGCTAAGCAATAAAAAATTTAAATGTTCCATTAGCCCTATACTAGGAAATACAGAGAAAAAAAACCTCTAGTATGAAAAAAAAAGCTGATGCTAGAGGCAATTTACATACGATTAATAAGAATAATTTTGTTTAAAAAAAAAAGGCATTCTTACAAAATCATCTAACTACAATATGAACGAAAGCTATTGTCTTCATTTCCCTTTCTGCAGCTGACACAATCAAGAGATCAGGTTGGAAACGCCAAACAACATCTTAAAGCTGTCCTTCATAACCATTCCATATTTACTTTAAAACGAACTTTAAAGGTTTCTGAAATTTCACGTATAAGAATACAATTCCCTCAAAGTACTTTTGTGCCCAAAACAATGGCATAAACATGCGTGGATAGCTACTTCAAAATACCTTTTCGGTTTTCTTTTGCGCAATAATTTTTTTTTTCTTTTCAATGCCCCTTAAGACGAATGAACAGTTCCAAGTGGAATAAAGAAATGTTGAACTCGTTGGTAGTTCTTGCGCATACAAAATAAATTCTTGCTAACAATGTTCGGTTGATAGGATCTGTTTGCATAATTTTTGGCTCCCGTTCTCATCTCTTTGATGCTATTTAAACCAAGGGAGAAGTTTTGGGTCACTAATGTTGAATGATTCTGTGTTTGGGTTGAAGTGGGAACAATAAAACGGGGATGGGGTTCAATATGAACTTTTTTCCCCCCAGTTTATTTTTAGACATTGATGGACAATAAGTTTTGAAAGCGACGTAGTAACCAAGGTCCTTTGCTAAAAAAATTGGTTTTGAGCTTGTTTTTAGTCAGAGGCCCACTACTCAATCTAAGGACCTAGGCTCTTTAGATTGTAAGTCCCTCCAAATGATCACAATGTAGAGTGCAAGTATAATCTTAAGAGAAATTATCTTCATAATTGAGTACTCAAAAATATCTCCGGTACTTATCTGTTAAAATGCATGTCTAAAAAATTGTATGGTACGAACGTTCCGGAAGGTACAAAAGGTTTACTGTAAAAAGTCTCTGCTTTCATACTGACAATTCTTCCACATTCCATCCTGTGTAGAAGTAGGAACACTATGCCGCGGAAGAAGGGTGGACCCTTTGTACCGCTCTTTCTGACTTGGGGTACTTATTTAATTACGGCCCTTATAGTAGTTAACTCCATGTTCCAACGAAACAACTTAATTAAATAAATGAATCTTTCTAAGACGTACTCGTATTACAATGACCTTTCGAACTGGATTTTAACTGAGAGAATAGAAAAAAAAAGTTCGAAGTTGAAAGATCTTCGCTGTACTGTTTGGAGCAGCGTTATGACACTGTGATTTGCCAGGGATTTTTAACACTTCGAAGGATGTGTGGACCAGCACATTATAGTAGTGCAGAATCCAGTTGCTTGTGAGCTCCAGGCGGACACCAACGACTTGATTCTTCGAACTTCTGAAGTACTTCCTTGTAAGTCCCAATGTCTCCGCAATCATTTGGGATACTCATCTGACCACGAGCGTCGCTATCGGGTAATTTCGGAGCAGAGGAAGACCAAAATATGTTCTCGTCTTCTTATTTTTATTATCAATAACGGCAAAATATTGAGGAGGATACGTCTCAGCCAGTGCCGGATTAAGACAGCGCGGGGCCCGTAGCAAATGTTACCAAGAGGCCCCCTGCTCAGTGGCGCACCCATATATATATATATATATATATATATATATATATATATATATATGTTTGTTTTTTTTTAGGGGGAAGAGTTCACCCTCACATTAAAGTAGTAGAGCTAAATTAAATGAGAAAATAAATAGTGCTAATTATATTACAATTTATGTTTAGTGCTAATTAATGGTGTTACAAATGCTAATTAGATGTAAACAAAACGGGAAGGTCCCACGTGTTATATTCGCGAGAGGTTTATCCCAGTCCTTCCTCCACCTTGGGTGTGCTAATCTGTAGGTTTTGTGTGATAATAAAATAAAACACAACTTTTACGAATTTTCTTGATTCAAAATGAACAAATTTGAGTTAACCCTAGACCAATGAATTTCTCCAAGTAAATTGGTGTGCGGGAAAAAATGCCCGTCAAAATAAAGTTGGGGGGGGGGGGCTAAATAGATAGTGAGACTGGCGATGTTTAAAGTTATTTATTCGTACAACTCAGGTTTTTTTAATGAATGTTAATGTTCATGGATATATATTTGGAATTTCTAACACTTCCCACCATTCCCATAACCATTCGCGAGAGGTTTATCCCAGTCCTTTCTCCACCTTGGGTGTGCTTATCTGTAGGTTTTGTGCGATGATAAAATAAAACACAACTTTTACGAATTTTCTTGATTCAAAATGAACAAATTTGAGTTAACACTAGACCAATCAATTTCTCCAAGTAAATTGGTGCGGGAAAAAATGCCCGTCAAAATAAAGTTGGGGGGGGGGGCTAAATAGATAGTGAGACTGGCGATGTTTAAAGTTATTTATTCGTACAACTCAGGTTTTTTTAATGAATGTTAATGTTCATGGGTATATATTTGGAATTTCTAACACTTCGCACCTTTCCCATATGCAAACATATAACTAGACATGTTTACACACATAAAATAATAATTGTTTCTGTAAAATTTTTAGAACCTTCGAAATCAATATGTATTTTAAACTGTGCCTTTAAACACTATTTTTTCCTCTATAAAAATACATGCTTGTAAAATTATTTCATTATCTGGACGATCTTTACTAATAATAGGTTACATATTTTTAACTTCTCTTAATTTATTTAATGGGTTAATTCATAAGAAATCAAACTGGGGATAGACCGCACAATTAAT
>JAWZYV010014578.1:0-75306 GCA_038373885.1 Cheiracanthium punctorium | reverse complement strand
TTTCATTCTTATGTGAGAATTTATAATTATTCTTTCTACCTGTGCGAAGAACATTTTTTTCAACTAAATGGATTTTTTGTACCACCTAAAATTATCCTATTAATAGTGCTTATAATGCTTGAGAAAATATTTTGAATGATATTTTTTATGTATCATATACTGCTCTTTTATGTGTATTTATATTTGTTGGCCACTACTGTACTTGTGATGGTGTATATGAACCTTTGTAAAATAAATTTTTACTTCTGTAATATTTTGTAATTTGTACCAATAAAAAAATGTAATATATTATTTGTTTTTGATATGTTAATTTTCCACATTAAAAAAAAGAGGAATTTCATGGACCTAAATGTGTTCTTCAGGAGTATAATTTTTCTGTTATTTGCATCAGTATTTTTTTATATTTATATATAATGCCAAGTACATAGCTTACTTATTAATAAATAAAAATAGTATATTATGAAAGAGCTCAGTTAAAGTCTAATGATTTTAATTTGCTTAAATATGCAATAAATTCAAGCATATCTTCCCCTTAAGTGTTTATTTTTTTAATAAATATATATTTTTTAAAAATGCTAATTTTCCTTAAAGCGGGGGGGGGGGATATATACATTATGCAGTTTACTACAGACGATATACTCAAAAAGGGAAAATAAGTTAGTTAAATATTTATCAGATTTGATGTTTCCTAGTGATTCTGTAAAAGCCTTAGAGGACTAAGCAAGAAAATTCTGAAAGAGACAAAAACTATAAAATCAAGTACTCCTTTTCATGCAAACGCCCTAAAAATACATCGCTTTCCTTTAAAAGCGATCCGAGTATAGAAATGTATAGCCAAAAAAGCAATGGTACAGGGGCCCGCGAAAGTTTTAAATTGCGCCGCCACATTTGGCTACTTATCGCTAATCCATTTCCCCTCCTAAAGAACGGACCCTCGCCAAGCTTCGTCAACCGGTTTCGCCTGTACGTTTTTTCCCCTGCATAACACATTGATACCTGGACTGCCTCCGCTCGCGTTTTACATTACGCCTACGGAAGTTTCCGATCTTTTTCAGTAGATAATCTTTGGTTGAATCATTGGAATGTCGAGCCGGAAAGTAGGTCATGACTCACTAGAATTAAATAATCCGTTTGAAAAAACACTCAAAATACTGGTGTTAAACGATAAAGTAATTAAAAAACTTTGTAAAAAACACACATAAGAAGTAAAAGGAAAGAGGACACAGGGAACAGAGTTCCCTGTGTTCTTTACGTCGAAGGGCTTGGACTGAAGAAGTTCAAAACAATTTTTGAACGAAACGCGTATCCTCTTTCCTTTTACTTCTTATGTGTGTTTTTTACAAAGTTTTTTAATTACTTTAAATAATCCGTTATCAGCCTTTCTGCTCTTATTTGGGCATTTTTTTTTCTTTCTTTTTTTTTTTTTTTTTCGTGCTGCCGCTTTGGAATCTTTAAGATTTAAATAAACTGAGCACGCTGACCAAGTTTTTTTTTTTTTTTTTTTTTTTTTTCCCTCCCCATCCTCTCTTATATACTAGCTCTGCAGCTGTAAAATATTTGTTTTTGTTATGTATCTGTCGTAATTTGAGAGCATATGCAGCTTTTTTTTGTTCTTTTCTTTTTCCTCCACCGTAGGAGTTGATCCTTTTATAATGATCTTTTATATATAAAATCAGTGAAAGTGAGGTACGTGGTGAAAAAATTCGGATTGATAGACTAGTCCATTGAACGATGTCAGCAGCAGGGTTTTGCTACGGCGCAAGAAATAATGACAATAACTTTAATTAAAGAAAAGGCGTTAAAAGAAAAAGCTAAATCAATGCGGCAAACAAAAATTACTGAGATATTTTGTAAAAAATAATGTTGCGAAATAAATATTGTGCGATTTATGAGATTGTTTCTTGTGTAAAAGGAGATCGAAAAAAAGCTTTAAAGTTTGCGCAGAGGGTGAAAAGTCTGGTTTCCTCACTGAAAATCGGAAAAAAATTCCCGGAATCACCGCGGTCCCGACGATTCCGGATTTGAGACCTTGTACTGTATTTTTAAATCGGAAGAATTAAAAGGAAAAAGGACCCAAAATCCCGAAAACCTTCGGTCCTGACAAATCCGGATAATCGGTCCTATACTGTATTAAAAGTCTGTTATTAACAGATACACAATACCAAAAGAATCTGGTGCTTTAATATCACTAATTAACGATACAATATGTGGCGTTTTAAAAAATGACGAGCTCGGCAGCCAATAGGATTAATCCCATTGATGTTTCTAGTTGCGTGTTTTCCATTGGCTTACTTACTAACTTCAGTTTGGTGAGCCAACCGGTTTCCATTTATTTATAAACAGAGCGCAGAATGACCAAGAATGACACTGTTTTTATCATACGAAATTACTTTAATTAAAACCAGATTGAAGAAAATCTGATTGAAATTCGCTGAAGATCTGAAAAGATTAAAAATCACGGAAGTTCTGAAAATGTTAAATTTCGCGGAAGTCCGCTAATCAGCTATTTAAAATTAGCGGAAATCCGCTAATTCGCGGAAAAATCACATGCCTGTGAGTAGTAGTCCAATGGTAAGATTGGACCTCATCCTGTAAAACAAAGGAATAGTTTTCTGAAAAATCACACGTTATCAATATTTCTCAACTTTTCAAATCACTTATTTCTCCACTTTACAGCCTTGACAGTTTTTTCATCTAATGTTTTTCCTGGCTCAGGGTTCGGAGTTGAAAGAATTCCTTTCTCATTAACTAGTTTTCTAGCTATTCTGACCGGGGGGGGGGGTGTTAGTCTGTCGGTGGGGGCGGTTAGTTAGACGATTGACATATACATCCATTTTATGGAAGTAAAATAGGATCTTTTACATTAATTTCTTTTTTTTCTCGGGGGGGGGGGGGTGCACCCTCCCCCCTTTAATCTGCCCTTGCTTGTAGCAGAGTCATGCCAAACCAAAACACAAACAGTGCTGAAAAGGAAATAGAAAAAAGCATTTCTTCTGGTGTTTAGAGGCTTAAATAAGCAGTTTTAACAAGGCAAGAAGGCTCAAACAAGAAATATTTTGAATGATGCACTAATTCAAAAATTAATTTCTTGAAAACCCATTATTTCTCCATCCTGAAACTTTGCATATCTTTCGACAATAAGTAAAAGATTAACATATATTTTTTTGAAAAAAAATCAAAGGTGATGTTTTTGAAAAAATTAAAATTAAAATTTTTAAAATTTTATAAAAAAAATAAAATTTATTTAAAATACATTGTGTTACATATCTTATTAAAGCCCATGAAAATAGCTTTAAAATGATATATTAATAAGCACACTGGCATAATTCTTTACCGAATTATGGATGATTTTGTAAATGGCAACAGTGTCAATTTTTGCACTTTTTCTCATTTTTAAAAAATCATAGAAAAAAAAAAACTACTGGTCCAAAAAATTTTTTAAATTGGGTTTTTCATAAACTCCATAAGTACTAACTATTAACAAAAAATCATTAAAATCTGAGATGTCAAGGTCCAAAAATTTTTTTTTTTTTTTGGTTGATTTGACATGGAATGACCCCCCTGTGTACGCCACTGCAGACAAACAAAATTTTATTCTGCAGAAGCACTGTGAAAGTAAATTGGTGTGTTTGCAAAACACATTATTTTACGATCTGTTTGATCTCCAATAATGCTCACATCATTTTTGTGTTAGTATATAGCATTACTGCAAAATGTTATCTCAAATAAGTATCTGTAACGCAAAGTTTATGTCTCGAGAGAAGTTTATCTCAAAGAAGTTCTCATATTTTGAAATTTCATAAAGATGAAATTAATTTCACATGTACGAGTCAGAAAAACCTTTGATTTATTTCGTAGAGAACGAGTACGCAGCTAGTATTTTATATAAACACCAGCTTCTACCCACGCCCTCGTCTGCGTTGGATTTAGAATTAGGTCTAGAGAGAGATGAAGAATGTCTGAATATCAGAAAAAAGGAATCATGAGATAAGGGCACTGTACGATATGTTTAACTTTTGTTTTTTAATAAATTAGTTTTATATTGAAGTTTTCCCCCCCCCCCACTTGGCTTATTGCACACTCAGCATGTTCTCCCACATGGGTTATATATAACCAACAGAAAAAAATTATTTTTCTGTTTATTCTCTGTTCTGTTAGTTGTTAGTTTTAAATCTAATTTTTTTGTTTTCAGAACATATTTAATTTTACCCTAGCCACCTTCGGCGACCAGTTTTGGCCATCAATGGCTGCTTCGCGACTAAAACTAGCAACCTACGGCACACGGGCTGCTTCGCAACCCGTACTGGAGTTCCAGGCCGGAGTATGTTGCACTCCAGCCTGTGCAACCTACGGGCCGCCCGCCTTCAGCAAACAGCTAGTATGCCAACGAGCCGCTTCACGACCGAAAGGTGCTAGGTACAGGCTGTTTTTACACATTATTGAGAATAGCCGCCTTTAGTGACCATCTGATCTGCCAAATGAAATAAGCAATTGATGTCTCATGGACCACTTCACGGCCAGTCTGTGCAACCTACATGAGAAACAAAAGATCACTGTTCCCATAGCAACCCATGTGAAATAAGAGAAAACTATCAAATTCTCTGGGTTCTTCAATGGATCTTCCTTCACAAAGCATGCCGAATTCATTATACGGGTTTAACTAATTAATTTTTTAACTGGCCAAAAAATTATGCCAGATATTTTATTTTTTTAAAATGAAAGCTGAAGAAATTGTCCGTCACCACATATTTTTTTTTTTTTTTTTTTTTTTTAGTGGAATTAATCCATAGCTTTTTGATGAGAGCTTAGCAATAGGAAAACGGGCAAAAATCTTTAAAAATGTCAGATTCGAATTTTCTTTATCAAAAATCGGGAAATGCAGCTAATTCGAAAATGAAGGTCTCTTTAGATGGAAAACTCTTTCCTCTTTCTGATTGTGTGATTATTTTTTCTTTCAGACGATCAGAAGCTCTGTTTTTGGGGGGGACAGTCGGACAATACAGTCGAAAGTGACATAAAATATAAAATAAAAACTAATCCTGAGCTGCACTCTGGGTACCCCCGTTCAAAGTTTGGTGCAATTCTGCAGGACAGTTCAGCCAAATGACAGACACACACACACACATACACTCTCGTTTATTAAAGTATAGATAGATTCAGCCAGATTTCAGAAGGGATGTGAAAATTGAAGGTGCTTGTCAGGGTTTAAGATACAGTCGCATTTTCTGCATGGTGTAAAAATACTCTTCACAGTGCTAAAATGAAAGGAGAGGATTTATGCTTTTTTGCCGAACATTTGATGAAAAAAATTCTTCAAACTAGCAAGAAAGTGGTTTTTCCTTTGAAGCCTCTTTTTAGTGTTTTGATGAAGCTTTTTTTCTCAGTAAAGCTTTTTGGTTGAAGAATTTTTAAACTCAGATTAAACCCTGGATTTTGTAGAAGTAAATAAGCCATAATTATTACAGCAATGAAATTGCTAATTCAGTTGAGTCTAACTAACTTGTACATCTTTGAAAACAAAAAAGTGTAACATTTGTAAATAAGTAACTTTTGACGTGTTTATAGGGTATGCAAAACAATAATTAGAGTTATTAAAAAGCATTTAATTTCTTAAAAATTTTAGTATTAATTTACTTATTCAACAGATATATTTACAAAAATATTTTTTCTTGTCTAAATATCTTTTTTTTTTAAATCGGTAATGCCTAATGAATGCTTGTTTAGGGCTGATGTACATTTTAAAATAGCAGAACTCGCACTTGCATTTTTCGGCTCATAAAACAGGATGAAGAATGTTTAGATGAAGTTTGTCTGACAACATCTAAAACCATGTTTGCTGAAATACAGTGAAGTTTACTGATATTCTGAGCAGTTATGTACAGGTAAATGTTTTTGTTTGTTTTTAATAGTGATGTCTTTAAAAAAGAAAACCAGAAAGTTAAATGGCAAATATGGGTTCTTTTAAAAGGATAGCCTCCACAAGAACTGACTAAAAATGTGCTTCACGTTAAAATAAATAAACTTAAGAACAAGTATGGCCAAAGCAAAATTTTATTAAAAGAATTGTGCAACATTGATTATAATTATATGCAACAAAAAGTATAACTTGCACATACAGATATTAAGACAGAAACTACATGATGAAAAATAAATCACAAAAACTACACTGACTAGATATATAAAATAAATTAACACATAATGCTGAAAATAAATGTAACGAATAAGGTTCCATAACTGGTATATAACAAATAAAGAAAATATAACAAAATTAGAAATTGTATGATTTAAATAAATATATGCTTCTCAATTCAGTGAAATAACTTTTTTTTTTTTTTTTAATCCAGAAAAGTTTTAAGTTTTTTTTTTTTTATTATTACATTAATTTAAGAGACATTAAAAGTAAAAACAGAGATAATTAAAACATTAATCTGTCTTTAAACTTCAATGCAAATACGAAATTAAGCACTTTTTCTTGAATTAATATGATCCTGTTCTGAATTAAAGTCACTGTTTTCTATTTTTATGATACATACATAAATTTTATAAAAAATCTGATGTGTGGACACGACTTCCTTCAGTCTATTAATTAAACAAGGTTAGATGTAATTCATTTAAATTTAATGCATTTGAAAGTGAAATACGATACTTAAGTAGCATTAACGTTTCGTGATTTCTCAACCAACATAGAAGATACTGCCAAGCAGGATTCAGTTTTGGAACCAATTCTGGCATTATTTCACCAATAGTCACCATGTTTGGCGACAGCTGGTATGATTGTAGGCATGGCTCAAACAATGATTGCCATCTACTTTAGCAAAATAATTTTGGGTGATCCTGTAAAAAAATTACCCAATTGAATGCAAACAAAAACAAAGATGCACAGCTTGATATTACAAGAAGACTAGAGATAAAATTTCAATATTCTACATACAATTGCTTTTGAGTTATGTGAGATGCATACGTAGAGATATCAGGAAACTAATCAAAATGGGTTGTACATAAATACACAGGTACATATCAACTTCATGTAAAAACTTGTCAAAGTAAATTCAGTGATGATCGAAATCTGAATACTGAAAATTTTCAGGATAACAATACTTCCTTCATACAAGAAAGTAAAAATTAAAAGAATTTTGCAAAGGTTTTTTTTTTTTTTTTAATAATGTAATAGAAAGGAAGGGGGCAAAGATAAATTGTAATTTTTAAAGTATTTTATCAGGGTTGAAAGCATATTAGGACAAAATTTACTCACAAGCTAAACATGGAAACAACCAAATTTGCTAAAAATTAGCCAGAGTAAATTACTATCCACAATAATAATGAAATATGCTAGTTATGTGATTTTTTAATTTAATATGAATGATAATTTTCTGCATTAAAGGTTTAGTAACATGACCCAGAAGGTAAATTTTGTCACAGTGCTATAATTTAGCATTATGCGCAAGGGATCTACTTGTATCTTTGCATTTAATATCAATCATCTACAAAATGAAGATAGACACAAGCAAGATTAAATTCCTGTATTTATGCGATTACAACTGCGGTACAAACTGAACTAACAGTTCAATAACTTGTAACACT
The DNA here is from genome assembly GCA_038373885.1 of Cheiracanthium punctorium. NCBI lineage: Eukaryota > Metazoa > Arthropoda > Arachnida > Araneae > Cheiracanthiidae > Cheiracanthium > Cheiracanthium punctorium. Next base: position 67,725 of record JAWZYV010014578.1, on the reverse strand, counting down.
TGTTGATGACAATGCCATCTGCAGCAATCAACAGGGAAAATAAAATTTCTATCTTGTTTAAACTTTATACACTGTCAGATTTAGGGAAGGGCTACAAAGACCCGGGCTTCCAGAAAAGAGCCCCCCCACACACACACACACACAAGAGTTATTTTTACGGAAAATTTTCTAACAAAACCGATTGATGATCAATTTTTTAAAAATAAAATTCTGACAATAGAAGAACTGTTCTTTAACTTTTCCCACTCATTTCTTGTTTTGAGCATTTCAAATTCTTGTCAAAATGGTTAAATATTAATCTTTGATCCTATAAATAACGTGTGTATATTTATGCGAATCTAACTATTCCAATAACAACCGAGCCAATCTATGGAATTGATAGCAACCACCACTCCCAGCACAGAGAGGAAATAACTGTGAACCGCTTTTGGCTCAACGAATGCTACACTCAGACAAGACGAGACAAATTTGGCTATGTAGACTCAGTTGACTAGACTATGAAATGTGGTGTATCCTGAATGATTATTTTCGACCCATCTGCCGACCAGGGCAAGGCCGGCTTAAGTTATTATTGAACTGCTGTCAATGCCTATAAGACATAATAGGCATACTCTACTGCCAGGCGCGTATCCAGAAAAACATTTTGGAGGGGGCTCAAGTGGCATAAAAGGTAGAATATTTCACAAAAAGACTTTATCATTTTAGTAACAAAAATCAAAATTTTGGGGAGAGGGGATCCGGACCCCCTCCCCCCATCCCACCCTTTAAATACGTCCTTGCCCACGGCCCCTTGCTTTTGAACTTGTTTACCAATAATTATCATCAATTTATGCAATGTTAAAAAGAAAAGTACTTCACAATTTCAAACGCACAAACACACTATCCTTTTAAAATTTTTGTAGCATCGCTTCTCATTTCTTTTCTTTGGGTGCATTTTAGAATTGGGTGTGTGAATGTGGTTCTAGGAAGATATGAAAAGGGAAAGTGAGCATCGTAAACTGACCCTTGAAGGCAGCTCATCAAACAAACTTGACAAAATCTTCCTTCTGGCAGGATCTGAAAGAAGGCTGATAAAGAAAAGAAGACTAATGGTTTGTACACATACATCCGAAATGAGGAGACCTAAGATCCCTGATAATTCTTCTGAACTGTGCTAATTGGTACCAAATTTTCTACTCATATTTGGTATAGTACATCCCTGAGGAAATCAGTTTCCTGTTAGGAAATTCTAAGAATAAAAAATAACAGGTTCTTTCACAGGTATAAGAAAGAGATCTGCTGATTTTTCCGAACAGTTTAAATTATTTTTCTCGGGTGCTCTGCATTACTGGAAAAATAAACAGTTTGCTTTTCTTGATCTAGTGTTTGCATGCTAGTCTTACTGCTCATAGTATTTTAGAAGTCAGTGACCAAAATATACCGAGAGAATATTCAGGTTACACGAGTGCCTTTTATAAATTTGTGTATATTCTGAGTTGAGTCATCGAAAAATTTTCCAGCTCATATAGAATGTTTGTGATTTCTGACACCAGGATTATCAAAATAATTTTATCAACCTAATCATATTCTGGATTTTTTTTAAATCCAGAATATGATCCAGAATATTTAGGTAAGTCTTTACTCTTTTCTTTCAATTTAGTACATTGTTTTTATGTGAATTCATTAACGTACCATAATTTCTGGTGTATAGTCGGAGATGGCAGATTACCTGAGAATAATCTGGTAAAGTTTTGAACAAGTAGTTGATTTATTTATTTTTTATTGATGGTAAAATCTCAACATTAAAATTGAAGCTGATTTTCTAACAGAAAGCTGCAAAACCTTCCTGATTTTTTTTAAATCTATTGTTATTTTTATGAATTATCGATTCCAATCAAGCCTGTTTTCTTTAAAAAATTAACGTTGTTGATACATCTGAAAAAACACTCAAAATACTGGTGTTAAACGATAAAGTAATTAAAAAACTTTGTAAAAAACACACATAAGAAGTAAAAGGAAAGAGGAATTACTCCTTTTACTTCTTATGTGTGTTTTTTACAAAGTTTTTTAATTACTTTATTGTTGATACATGCCATGTCAAGTGTAAATGGCACATGGTTACCTACAGAAATGTGTAATGGCATGAAGAAAGTCTTATTTTCAGGAAAATTTTATTATATTATTAGCTGCGTGCCTGTTCCTCGCACGGTAGTAAACGAAAAATTTCCTAACATGTGTAATTTCAGTTAATTCATGTGGAATCTAAAATAAAAACAAAAGTTCTTGACTTAAAGTTTGCGTCATGAGTACTAACCTGGCATCATTTCAATATAATAACTCAAAAAACTGTGTTAGTGTCATTTGCGATCAGAAAAGTAAAAAGCTTAGCAGCTTGCAGAGAACTCCTGACTTTCAAAACGTGTTATTTCTACATCATACTGTTTTTTAGGTTCAAGTTGTAGCATTAAATACCTCAGACTGCATGAAATGGACAACCGTTTATTTTAAAATAGCTTTGCACCCACTCTTCATACAGGAAGAAGCGAATATTTTATTAAAATCTGCATGTGACTAACAGAATCATTTCTAAGAAAGTTCAACTAACCTCCTCTGTTGAATTTACTGCAGGATATATTAACCCAAATTAGAATTACTTATCGTTCAGTTGGCTGTAAGAGTTGAAAAAGGATAAGTAGAACACTTTTAATTTCATGAAATATTTATTAACGATTTATATTGGGATTTATTCATATTATCCTTACAAATCTACTAATACTACCTATTATGCATATTAATACTATCTATCTTTGCTTTCCCCTTTTCAAGGATCGATTTAAAGAAACAGCCTTTTTATTCTATGGCGATTTTTTGCAATTTACGCATTAGCATAAACAATAATCATTTCACATAATGGTTGCCATTAAGGAAACTTTCCCTATATATTTAATTTATGCATAGTTTTATAAGATTGGCATATTTAGCACAACAAACCATTTCATCTCACCATGGGGAGAAAATATCCAAGGGGTGCCATTTTAAATATTCATGTATCCAATATAGCGATATCTTATAAATCCTCCATGGTTCTGTCTCCTGAAAACATCAAACTTTGTAATCTCGAGGAGCTATTTAGAATTACTATAATTGTGACAGGATGTTAGAGTTGCAGAGTTTACCAATTTCATGCATTTTTTAAAATTTATGACATCACTGTTTAACTGCCGTAAAAGATACCCCGGTTGGTTGAGGGAGTTAATTTGGATATTTTGCACAGTAATTCTGTAAACTGTCAAGCTTTTCTTTTTCTGATCGCGAATGACACCGACAATTTTTTAGGTCATAACATCACAATGGTCTCGGGTTAGTACTCATATTAACTTTACCAGTAACTAATGAGTAACGTTACACCAAGAGTCAGATAATTTTGCTTATTTTTACATTCAACATCACTGGAATCAATTCAAATTATTCATGTAAGAAAATTTTTCATTCCCTACCATGCCAAGAACAGGTATGCAGCAAACGGAGATAATGAATGACATCACCGCAGTCAATAACACTACTCATGAGCACATCGACGAAAGTTGGTGGGCATGGCTAATGAGTAATAAAAGAATTGGAAGCAACAAACAAGAAGACACCTGAAGATGGCCATGTATAGGGCTGAAAGTGCTTGTAGTAATGTGAAAAAGGTATTATAGTGTATATAAAATTTAATTAGTCGCATTTGCATCCAACTTATATATGTTATCTTGCTTATTTAACAATGAAAATAGCAGTCCTTTTGAATAAGTTTTCTTTTTTCTAACTGTATAAGGCAGGGTTTCAAATATTGCAAAAACTGGAGAACTATTTAGTTCAGTTAATAATGCAGTAAAATACAAATGAATTTCATTATACAGTAGACTCTCGATTAACCGGGATCGGATTATCCGAGTTACAGCTTATCCAGGACAGTCTTAATTTATTATGTTGATGACACATGGAAATTAGTATAAAGCACCAAAGTTTAAAAAAAATCATATAAGATTTGAGAAAGTGAGACAGTTTCGAAAACTAAAGTTCAACAATTGGGTATGAGAATGCCCAACGACGAAAAAAAAGGAAATGTGCATGAGCTTGAATTTAACTATTAAAAGATTTTTATGTGCATCACACAATTTTTACCACTAAATTTCAAACACATACCAAAAAAAAGCCAGTTACTTTTATCCTAAATAAAAATAATGCACAAGCAAAAACAGAAATAACATACTTAGAATATTTTATACTATTCTTTAACTGATTCTAAAAGACAATTAAAATCTAAGATACAAAACTGTACAAGCAAGAATATTTGAAAGATAACGAAAACATGAAAGAAGTTCGCTTTTAAAAAAAAAGCACATTGCAGCTAGTGACTTTAAGAATGTGTGAATCTGATTTCGTGACCAGTTCCCTTCCCCCCCCCCCCCTAATAAATAAATCATTTAGTTTGGTAAATTTCAATTTTTTTCTTTTGTAATCAACTTTTCATTTTGCCTCTCTCTCTCTCTCTCTCTCTCTCTCACACACACACACACACACACACAAAAAAAAAAAAAAAAAAAAAAAAAAAACAAACAGGAAATTTTAGGTGAAATAGCTCTTCACTGATGTTTCTTGACAAGCTGTTAATGCCACAATATGAGGATGTAAGAGGCTAGCCAGATTCTTAGTGGAAGTGAAGGCATTTCAAAATTTACAAGGTATGGAAATCTGGAAAACTGAAAAAAATCTTCTACACAAATTAGAAAAACACTATGCTTTGGAAGTTTGCTTTACATATTTCAGGACATTTAGATACACCGAAAGTTCAAATGTTCAGTTAAAAACAAATTTTTTTAAAAAATCTGAAAATTAGGAGGAAAATTATATTTTACAATTTGTACATTTGTAAACAAAATATTTTAGATAAGCTGGATTATATTGGCAATTTAAAAAACAAGAAAATAATTAATAATAAACATCCAAACCCCCCCCCCCCCAAAAAAAAAAAAAACATCATACATCCCAAAATAGTAAGTGATGTACAAGAATTTCTACAAAAGTATAGTGTAGATAAACAAAAACTCACTCTAGGGAAGGGAGGGATGGATATATATGATTCATATTTGAAATATTCACATGAATGTTGCATAATTGGTAACTACTCAGGGATTATACACCCACAATCTGACCATTTTCTTTTATACATGTAGAAAATTCAAAACAGAAATGTGTATCTTCAAACATTTAAATGCGTTAAGTGCTTGTACAGAAAAAGAAGCGGGTAATTAAGACTAGTATAGCATTTAAACAACAGAATTAAAAATAAGCTCAAAATTGCAATATAAAAATATGAAAAATTAGCTACTTTATGACTAGAACACACAGTGTAAAACTCTCCAAAGACATTAAAAAATAGATAAGCTAAACTAAAACAATCACAAAAAAAGTGTGATTCTGTATATATTTGATAGAGTGTAAATATCTGCTAATACATAAATAACTTATTACACAGAAAGGCTTAATAGAAGAAGAAAATAAAATAAAATACTTGGTAAAACAGCACACAAGAATAAAATCCAGAGTATAAATCTTCAATAAGTAATTTAAAAGTACAGCTCAAATGATGACTGCAGTATGACATGTTACACATTAAATATCACTAATTTACAGTATATAAATAGAAAAATGCAAAATAAATAAAGTATCACAAGTGTTTTGCACAAGAAAAGTGCAAATGACATTTTTATATAAAAAAATTTTGTTTAATGATATATGTATATAAAATAAATATAGGCAGTTTTAATGAATATACATAGAACAAAATGCATAAAAAATGCAAAAATCTAAAATACAGCATCTAAAGAAGTATTTTAGCATTTATTAATCTTTAAATATATATGGAATTTGTAGGTTTCCATTAAAATTTTAGGCACAAATATAGCTTTTGCAAAAGCTTTTCAACAACAGCTTCCAGATAAGGTTAAAATAAGCAATAAAATATAAAACTAAATAAATTTCAACAGAATGAAAGACTTTAATTCAATCAAATCATTGAAAAATAAAATTGTAACTTTTATTGCTTATTATTGAGTTTCAAAACTGTTATATAAATAATTGGCTTAGCTCTAACTTTTACCAACATAAATTTTTCATACTATTTAACGTGCCAAATTAAATGACAAAGATTTAAAATAAAAGTAACTCTTTCCTATTATAAAAATAAACTATCGATGTTTATCATTCTGTAGCATTGATAAATCACCTACTAAATATGTTTTCATTTAAAATTTAATTATTGGTTGAGAAATATAAGGAATATTTGCATAATACCATGATGTACATACACAATATGTTCACAAACAAAATAAATAGGGTACTACTTTTTTTTTTAATAAAAAAGTAGATCATTAAAATATATTCAATATATCACAGCAACATAAAGTAAACACAAATACGCATAAAAGGAGTTGATCTCTCACTTTACATTATCTCCCTTAAATAATTTCTTTAATACTAGTTTGGTTCTTTAAATGGCTTCCATATCCACTAAACAAAAGAAAATGTATAATAAATCAGGCAGGTAAATAATCTTCTTAACATCAGTGTTGCACACATAAAAAAAAGTCTTATTTAGTTTATGAAGGCTACATTTTTTCAGCATAAAATGTATTTCAAATTTCAGTTAAGTACCAGGAATTATTTCTTATTAAAATCAATTATGTATATGTTACAGCCAAAGACCGGAATCGGCTTGTTCGTAAATTGGCCAGCCAATTCATATTTTGGCCAACGTTGCTGTAAACTTACTGGCCAATGTCCGATCTTTTCTTGATTTTGAGCTTTGGCCGGCCGATTCGCGAAGTGGCTTGGGACGATTGGTCAAAGTAGGATGAAAGAAATCAATAGCAGATTGTTTTACACACTGTTAAAAATGAAGTATTTAAATATAAGTACTTCTGTGCACTGTTTTTTTTTTCTTTTCTTTTTTTAAAAGTACAACTGTTTTAGAAACGAGTTCAAATATAAGTGACATCTCTGAGTTAAAAATAAGCTTGTAATATATAAAAATATGATGTCGTGTTATTCTGTTCTCATATTAATTGATTGATTGTGATTGTGTGCGATTATGGCAACGCTACACTAGGGCGATCTGCCAAGGGGAGGTGGAGGACTTTCTAAGGGGTTCTAACACGTATTCACGTTGCATCTGGAGGAAACCTACCAAAATGACTCATATTAAAGCCATAATAGAAATTATTCAGTGAGCGTATATGCTGAAACAAAGATAGCGTGAAGAATATTGAATTTGTGCCCTTCAAAATGACGAATTATACCTTGAGCAAATGCGTTGCATAACTTGTAAGAATACAAAGGCAAATAGTGTACCCCATTTTTCAACTACCTTTAAGGGGTATCCTTACACCCGTATTCACGAAACTTTCTACCAGCTGGTAACAGCCGGATTACCATAGAATCGAATGGTTAAAAAAAAAAAAAAATGGTATTCACAAGGCCAAATCTGCTGGTAACATCTGGATTTTAACAGACAAATGTAATCATTCAAATTCAGGTGATTACTGGCCTGTTACATTTGACGCATGTGCTGTGAGGCTCTAATCTGTTAACAAACATGGCGGACTACAGTGCTGTTGAAGACGGAAGATATTGAAATTTTAAAATTTATTGACAGATTTGCAAAATTGATGTGTGAGGAGAAAGTAAACGGTTTAGAAGGCGTGGGTGACAAGAATTTTCCAATACATTACCATCAAAGTAAGTAAACCATAAACATGAAAAAGAGGAAATCTTTCAAACTTATCGTACAATCGCCTGTAAAATTATGGCGCTGCGGTAAAGCACGCAATTGGGAAGTTGTAGTTCCAAGGTTCTGTCCTCACTGCGGCGCAAGTTTTCCTTCTTGCTCTCTCTTTTTTTTTTTTTTTTACATTTCTTACAACATCTAAAAATATCTGAATTTTTTTGGTCTGCTCCATTTTCTAAATATATATATATTTTACCATGAAAATGATATCATTTATTATGTAAATGTAATTTATAAAATCTAATACATATGTTTTTATTGATGGAAAAACAACAACTAGTTTTTGGTTAAATAATTTCAACGACATCCATTCTAAAGTTCCATTAAATACTGAAGAAATAATAAACACCCAAAACTCATAAGCAGCATTTTTTTCTTTTTACTTTGAAACGGGGAAAATATTATATTTAAAATTAATACTGAATTTCCAAAAATATGATCTTTTTATTTCTAAAAAAGTAAGGCCCACTGGAATAAAGTACTTAACCATTTTAATTAAGTGTATAAATTCGACATCATACTACAAAATCAATAATGATCCCATCCTGTCAGAAAAAAGGTGCTACTCTTAATTTTATTTAATACTGAATTATTATTTTTTTTTTTCCCATGAAGAGCATTGCAAAATTTAATAGACAAAGCCATGTGAATTAGCAGGGGTTAGATGGACTGGAACAGGTTTCTTTAATTAGTCGTATCATATTAGCTGTATTCCGTATTACCAAAAACACAGGGTCATAGCCCTCTGGGGGGAGATCATGAGGGCTTGATCCCTACCCACCCCCGAAATTTTAGTCAATGAATTTAGAAAGTTTTTATTTGCATTGATTCTGGAGATCAACTTTAGGTAAAAAAATTTCAGTGCTACAATGCCCCCCGGCTCCCCCCCACCCGGATTTTTTTATCTGCCTATGACTTTGCAAAAGCAGGAACAGTATAAGCTCTTTACAGTATAAAATGACAAAATATTGGCAGAGATCATATTTTTGTGACCGAAGTATGGTCACCAATAAGTTTCAAAATCAGAATCATTACAATTGTATTAAAGCATTGTGAAAATTTTTGCTTTTTTATGCATTTGCAATTTCAATTATCGATACTCATAAAAAAAAATCCATTATACCATCTCCTACAGTAAAACAAATAAAATATCACCTGAGTAAGCTCTTAAGTATGTATTAACAAATTTTTAAACAACCGTACTGTTTTTAACTGTCAGATACATTAAAAAACAAGATCTTCTGTCAGATACATTAAAAATTAAAAAAATAGGAAACCTTTGAATACCTTTAAAAACTATTATCTTTTAAAATCAATTTATCTTTTAAATTCATATGTGTACATAAATAAAATATCAGTTGTAAATTGCAAAAAAAAGTCAGCAGAAATCCCTGAAATAAATAAATGAAGCATTTCTGATTATAAAAATACATGAAAACACATTACATTCCTGCTTATTTTCAACTATTTTGGAGCGCTTGTGAAGAGGGGTCAAGGGCTGGCAATCAGCTGGTTGGATAGCCAGTGCCCTAAGCCAATCACAGACGAGCTTACATAGTAGGACGACTCTTCTTGTGGTCACTTGTGGATTAGGAAATCAATGGTTTTAAAAAGTTGGTGAATACCGTTTTGAGGAAATTGGTATGTAATCAGCCTGTAACAGTCAAAGGCTGGTTTCATGATCAACCTATTACCCGCTGTTTTGTGAATACGGCTATTAGTCTTTTTCTGCTCTATAGACTAATGCTTAAGATACCACATCACATTGTCTCCCGAAATATCGCTTCAAAAAATAAGAAACTTTTTGCAAAGGCAAATAGATACCGTTCACTCTACCATTATCACTTTCGGCTTTAGCCAAGGATTCCCAGCCACTTCACAAAATGGCCAGCCAAAGTAGACTATACAATATTAATTGCAAGTACTTTGGACAAAACACGAATTGGCTAGCCAAATCGCGAACTGGCCGAACTTCGGGCTTTGGCTGTAACATATACAGTATCTAATAACCAAGCATTTATTTATAAGATCAATTTTACATTTGAAGTTGCTGCAATTGCACTTGATTTAAAAAATCCAATTTTTTTAAAAATAATTTTTTTAAGTATAAATATTATGTAAGACATGCAAAATACAAGTAGAAATGTGCAGATGGGATAGTCTTTGCATATAGGACTTTTGCAATTTAATAAATATACAGGGTGTAGGAAAATGCATATACACTTTGAACTGTCACAGAAAGTTTATTTTCCTATCTATAAGGATAAATTTTATGTTACTTTCAGACTCTATGTATACACATTTAGGTTTGTTGCATACTCGCTACACCTTTTGTCACTTTATTTTTATGGAGAGCATTAAAAGATGACGTACACCATTTTAAATCATATAACCTGGGCAGACTTTGAGATGAGATTCAAGTAGTAAGTGTAGAAATCCCTTAATGGGGTTTTTGCAAAGCACAGAATCACTTATGACTCTCAGTCAGAAATATATCAAAGATCACAATCTTGAACATTTACTTTGACAATCATTTGGAACATTTAATTCTACTGTTTTTTTTTGTTTTTTTTTTTTTAAATGACAGTTTAAAAAGCATAACACTTTTTGACATACCCTGTATTTAAATGTTGAATTGGCCAAGTCATTCTTGTGTACAATGTGGAGCTTCATGCACAGGTTCCACAACAAGGTGCCCTTTCTTGACAAATTACTAGCCCTTTTTTTTGCAGTTGTTTCCAAAAAACAAGCAGTAATCTGCTAAATTTATTTTCAGTTAACAGCTTCTTTTAGGTAATTTACTAAACATCACTGTGCATAAATGACTTCTGTAAAAATGTTATGATTAAAAGCAAATGCAAAATATAACTTTTATAAAAATGCTTACCACCAGATGGAATGTTTCCATTGCTAATTGCGATGGGAGAAAATTTATTATTCTTTTTTGAGATTTCTCTCGGCATTGTGTCCATGTCAATGTTGTCTTCTTTACTAACTATAAATAAATTTTAATAGTGTTATTTTTCTTTATAAAATTAACAATGTTTTAATAATAAAATGTGACAGTGATTTTAACTACAAATAGACATAGCTTCCATCAGGCTTGCAACAAAATGCAGAGTAAAGAATTGAAAACACCAGTAGAATATGTAGTAAAGCAGAACAACTAATATGTCATTAATTTTGATTAAAAAATATTATAATTTAGTGCTATAAAATAAACTAATTTAAACTGCTCTTAATTAAAGCACCCCAAAAGCCGTTAAGTTACAGGAGACCGTGAGGGTGGACATTTTCATCTCTTCCCTGGGTTGAAAAAATAGCTATAATGCCAAAGATTCAAGCCCAGTGAAAAGCTTCAAAATGAAATGTTGTTGTTGTTCTTTCTCATCCTCAGACCAAGTCCATGAGTCCAGTCACCCTCAGAAAATCAAAAAACAAAACCAGGTCTTGCAGAAAACCCTTCTTGGTAAAATCCTCACAATCTAGTAGGTGGGCAGGGCTAGCCGCAATAGAAAGGCATTTTCTGCAGGGGAAGGGGGGGGGGGAAGATGATATTCAAGCCCATATTGCATCACCAATAATAATATTCTTTGAAGAGGCGATCAGAGAGTTAGTACATTAATATGACAGTTTTCTTGAATCATCATGGTGATTATGTTGAAAAGCAAGTATGTTTCTACTTAATTTTAAATAATAAATTAATTTTTTTTCTATACTTATATCTTTGTTATGGTCTATAAAAAAGTGGGAGAAAAAAAAATTTTCCTTCATATGAACAAGTTAGATGAAAACTAAAATTTCATTTGCTGGATAGATTAGATTTCTCCAAGTGGGGTATGTGAAGCCTAAAGGGTTGCCCATTGATCATAGGGGATTCATTACAAAATTTATAGTATGGCATCTGAATGGCTGGCTTTCATTAGTGGCATGCATAATCAGTGGTGGGAAAAACTACTTTTTTTTTGTAGCGAACTACAACTACTACTTGAAAAATGTAGTTAACTATGAATAAAACTACCTTTTGACAAATGTAGTTAGCCACAACTATGTTTGAAAAGTAGTCACTACTTAGCTACTTTTTTACTTTTAGGAGATAAATTTTTCCAAAAGATTTAATTTACATTCAGATTTTAGGATATTGATATATTAATTAGGGAAAACTCTAATGAACAACTGCTGATAATTATTAAAGTAATGCTGAAACTAATTAAGTTTTAATAACGTTATGCAATCAAAATAAGTCAGTTTTTATCGTTGAAACTTGATTCATTTGGGAAAAGCACGTCCTGCCTCTGGATATGTTAATGGGCCTGGCTTTAACGCGAAGCTACATGTTGCTACTTTTTTATTTTACACTACAGTGATACTCAGTGGCGTCTGCTAAGTTTGAGGAAAATATCGCTACATGGATATTTCAACCATGCGTCAGTCGGAAATATGCTTGAAAATCACACAACTCAGATTAGGCATCAATGCAAATTACTCTACTTCTGTCTCTCTGACATATCTAAAGGCCGATTTTCACACGGGGAAGGGAGGGAACAGCCCTGGGCCCCATATATCCCTATTAGAAATTCATGCATACTGAAATAGTAATTTTTAAAAATGAATTTCTGTAACTAGGGGCCAAGGTCCCTAGACTCGCTATGTTCGCTTTTCGTATGAGGCATTCAGCCCCTAATAAGGCTTATTCATAAAAAAGGTATAATTTCAACAGACAATCCCTAAAGATTGGATCAGATAGAATGTTACTGAGCTATACATTGCTTGGTTCTTGCATGTTCATTGGTACAAAAAAATTTAAGCTTCACACTACAGTAGATCTCCCTATAACATGGTAGATACTTTCCATGCTGTACGGATCCTGAGCTATACTCCACTTGAAATGTGGACTCTGCATATATTCACTGGAAAAATTATTTGTACTCCTCAGAAACACAATGATATTTAATGCTGCCATACAAAAGTTATATTAATTAGGAGTTAATGCGTAATAAAATCAGAACATCTGTCTTAACTGTATTTTTAATTGTGTAAAATCTATGAGACACCTTGCGTATTTGCTACTCATGGCAATTTTTCATAATTTGGCGACTTACATATATGTATACTTCATAATTTGCTTTAAGAAAACAGTACTTCATACGTTTTCTTTGATAAAAACTAAGGATTAGGTACGGCTTGCCACCAATGGCGACTTTTCATTATTTGGCAATTTACACATGCTCATAACCAATAATTACTGCCCATGTAAGGTTACCAGGAAAACGTTATCCGTATAGTCATAATCCTTTGCAGATTGGCATATTTAGCACCACGAAATATATCATCTCATATATATCATTGTGCTGGCAAATATCCAAGCTGAATCTAACCGGCTTTAAAATAATCTGCATTTTAATTATTTGTCATTTTCAGGATTCTGGGTTCTAACATTTTGGAACTTGCAGTAGGGCTGTAACCAGAGGGGGGCTATGGGGGCTGAGCCCTACCTAACAGGCTTTCAGCCCCCCCCCCCCCCAAGATTTTCAAAAATTTTTGTAAATTTACTGATCAATACAAAAGTTTAGAAATGATTGGTTTTTAACGATCTTTAAATTTCACATCATTTGCCGCTCTCCGTTGCATGCAGCACCGGATTTCGGATTTTGCCCAGAACACAAAACGGCCGCTCATCTTTTAAGTCTGTTTCCCAAGGCAAAGATTTTGAAGGGGAGTCAAAACTTAAAACTTTCAGCGTGTTCATGTTTGCATCCAAAAGGGTGTCGAACATTTTCAACATTTGCCATAAGGATTGATAATGTAAAAAATTTGAATTAAATTGTTTTCCAAAAATAAAATCATCACAGGATTCAGTAACATGGTACGTGTCCATTTCTGTTTTACCTGACTGTTGTAACAGTCCAACAGTGTTGGAAAGGGTCCCCACACACAAACACTTAAACAATGTTCAAACAATTATACTTTTGTGTTAGAATAGTTGACACATCCTTCGGATTAATAAGGGTAAAAAGAAAAACAAACGGGTATGTTTTTAAACTCATCACCTTGTATAATATATTTACATTTTTCTTTATTTAGATATTTATAACGAAAAATAAATGCATTTTTCAGTACTTTTTGATTCCAAGGTTTGATAGTTAAATTTATTTTATTGATTTTCTTTGATTAGGTATCATTTAATGGACTACAAAAGGTACAATTAATGAGTAACTATACCTTATTAATTATTCTTGCACAAAAAATGACTCTAACCGATATCCAGTGCTGCATTCACTCGAAATATCATTTGAATATTTTTCATGGAATCTCAATAAAAAAAAAATTATTAACATAATGAATGTTCAATATTTTTAAAATACTGTGTTTTGTGAAGCCCATACTCAAGAAAAAAATATACAAACTGAAAAATTGTCTCTTCCTCCACCCCCTTCTATCGCGGCTGCGGCATTTATGCCGGGTGCGGCGTTTCTGATGATTTTCTAGCTAACTAAGCTCATTTTCGTTAGTGCGGCGTTTACGGCGGGTGTGGCGTTTCTTCCATAAATTACGGTACAAATAAGTTACATATATTGAAATAAAAGTAATTTTCAAATATATAATCTTACTCTATAAATATGTACATAATTTTAAAAATTCAATTTTAGAAATATAAAAATATTTTATGTCTCAAAAACGCAACAGCACTCAAAAATGACTTAAAATGCTTGTGATAGTAAAAGGGCCCGCAAAGTAACTTAGTGCTCTGGAGCCTTATCTAAGCATGATCAGGTTCTCGACATACTGTGCCACCTTTCTTTCTTAATTTTCTGTCTTCTTGGTTTTCTTTTCTTTACATGTTCTCTCTTGATTCTATCCTTTTTGTGCTTTGTATATACCTGGTGCTGTCCTCACTTTAAATGTTACATGTTTTTGTGTATTTCATAGTGGTTATAGTACAACAAATAATACCAGGAACAGTAACAAAGGAAGAAAAGCTAAAACAGTAGAGACTTCTTCAGACAGGCATAAACTTCTTTTTCTCTCCATAGAATTCTGTGTCTTCTCCACTCATTTGTGTGTGGAGTGGACATGTGTGTGTGTGTGGGGGGGGTGTCTTTCAAGAATCAATAGTTTTTAATCATTCTATCCTTGGAAGACAGAGGAAATGCACCTTGTACCAATCACCCGAAGCAATCTTGCACAAAGCGTAATCTTAAAAATATAAAGCAGTTTTTAAAAAAGCACTACAAACTAATGATTTTTTGTATTGCACTATATATTAGACTATTTTTTTAAAGTAGTGCTCTACACTACAAACTACGAAAAAAAGTAGTGACTACTGTAGTTTGTTACTTGCAGCATGTTACCTCCCACCCCTGTGCATAATGACTCGTGCAAATTCACTCGACAAGACAAAATATACAATTAAAGAGTTTTGAAAAGCTTCTTTGAGACAAATGAATCATTTTTGAATTATTTTTCTCTACTGCATGAATTCATTACAATTAACACTTAATTTGCTGATGCTCAAATAAAAGCAGAAATTATTCTTCACCTTTCTCCAATGAAATGAAAAGGTACTTTACAGATACTGATAATGCAAGTACACTAATTATGCAGCAAATTGCTTTTTACAACAGTATTATTTTATATTTAAATCTCTCCATTCTAAAAAAAAGGTAAATTCTGCTGCCGCACTCAAAAACTTGTCATGATATCTCCTCTGAAACTGTGGGGAGTTGAGTTTCGACAAAAGTGTACACAGATTTGAAAAATTCCAGTGAAGTCAATCCACTGACTTAATTTTCAAAATTCGAATTAGTTTAGAAGATATTAATAAAAAACTGAAAAAATGTGCATCATGATTGCCAAGTTTGACAATTTTCGTTAGCATAAAATCATTTATGCCTTTGCTAAAAAGCTATTACAAATGTGCAGAATTGTATGAAATTGATAAGCATGAAGTAGAATTATGCCAATTTTACACCAAATTAGAAACTATGAGAAGTAAATAAGTTAAAGGTTGTTACGCAAATCTCACAATTTTCAAATAGAATATAAGTTGTCCTGGATAACATGTATTTAAAATGACAGATTATTTGTTTTTCCAATACAAAGTAATTAACTGTATTTGATTTAAAAAGCAGAAAGCGCCATTGTGGCATCAGGTACTATTTGCCATAAGGCTATTTCTGCAAGAAGGGTGAATCTAAAAAGTGTGGATTCTAAAATGTTAGCACCCAGTATCTTGAAATAGAAAAATAATTCAAATGCAGATTATAGTAACGCCAGTTAGGTTCAGTTTGAGTATTTGCCACCCTTACTGAGAAGAAATATTTGGCAGCATTAGCTATGCCATTATAGCAGTTGGATATTTGCCAGTTGTGGTTGTTGTGGTTGTGTGTGACGATGGCAACGCTACACTAGGGCGATCTGCCAGGGGGGTGTGCTTTGGTAGGAGGACTTTCTAAGGGGTTCTAATGCGTATTCACGTTACATCTGGAGAAAACCTACCAAAACTCCAGACTGCTAGATCGACAGCCGCGTGATGGGACCTGAACCCGGGACCTTCACACTTTAGCCATCTACCATTTTCAGTGGCATAAACCACTGTGCCATGGTGAGGCCGATATTTGCCAGTACAGTGGAAGGAAATAGTTTGCAATTATAATACGTCAATCTGCAAAGGATTATGTATTTGAATATATGGAGACCTGTTCTCATGCCAACCTCAAATCGGAATGGTTATTAGTTATGCTCATGTGTAAATCGCCAAATAACAAAAAGTTGCCATTGATAGAAAGATATCATAACTGCTCTGTAGTTTTTAGCAAAGAAAACATATGAAGCATTGTTTTTATTAATTTATTCTTACAAACTTGACACAACTTGAGAACTGATGATTAACTATACATATGCATAGGTTGCCAAATTATGAAAAGCCACCATGGATGGCAAATAGCAAGTTGTTTAACAGATTTTACATATTTTAATATATTGTTAAGTTTAAATTTTTGTGTTCCAAGGAACATGCAAGAACCAATCATTTTGTAGCTCGGTAACATTCTATCTGATACTGTTTTGACTGTGAAGATTATGCCTTTTTCATGAGTAAGCCTTATTAGAGGTCAAATGCTTCACATGAAAAGCAAGTCTAGGGGCCTTCCTCCCTAGTAGAAAAAAAGCTAAATTATTTTAGAGGAAGTCTCTGGAAATTTAATATAAGTACTTGGGCTATAGTTTCAGAAGTCCTGACTTAGATTTTGTATTCTAAAGGGACTGATAAAATGCATAAAATATATATATTGATATTTATAAATATGAAGATTAATAAAAAAAATATATGCACGTAGGGGAGAGCGGGGTACAGTGGGTCATTAAAGATATTTGTGGTTCTGTGAAGAGTTTCCAAATGAGAAAATTATTTAACGTAGGTATCAAACTTAAATCTGTGAAAAAAGTTAAAAATCTCACTTTGATTGTGGCGGGAAGAAAGAGCCATTTTGTTTTCTGATCATCTGCATGAAATTCAAAGAAAGTAAAACTTTAATGTTATTACGATTGAATTTGTCAAGTAAATATGAGTTATGTGGTATGTTTATGTAATATAAATTACCTTTTTTTCTAATATGTTGAATTTAAATGAATATTTCAACAATTTGAAATTTTGAGGTGAAAAATAATACGCTGGTTAATAAGGAGCACACCAGGCCACCTGAAATGGGGTACTGTGGGTCAATGACTCATTGTGTCCCATTTATATATTTATTGTCTTTCTGTAAGTTTCTTAGCTTTTAATGTTTGAATGATCTAAATTTATCTAAATAAGTCTCCACACCAGCCACAGAATTTTCAATTTCTCAAAAAATTATGTAAAATAAAAAATGACACTAGAGATGGTAAAGCCTTTTTCTAACTCTGATGCAAAAGAGAAATAACTGTGAGGCAACCTAAAAACATCAGAAATTCTTACAGATACACCTGTGAAAATCACAATCCAAAATGAGGTGACTGAAAAAAAAAAAAAAAAAAAAAAAAAAAGTGTAAAATCTAATGATATGAAGCAGGAGAGGAAAAAAAAATTGCAAGCAATTACAAGAATAGCTCAACTGAAGAAGAGGAAGAATGAAAAGAATCTTCTGGCGAATTTGACTTTGAGGATTTGGAATTTGGAGATGTAGAAGATGTTGACATTATGTTACGTTATTAATGTTGACGTTGGAGATTTTGTATTATTCAAGGTCTATCGCAAGAAAAATTTTAAACACTATGTTACTGAAATTTTAGGCAAAAATGAAAATGAATTTGAAGTGCAGTACATGAAATTAATTCAGCAAGGTTATACACTTATCTTGATAAGGCAGACTGTAAAGATATTGTGAGAAATTTACCAAAACAAATATATTGCAAGGAACTGAGAGAACAATGACAAAGTTGACTTTTTTAGTAGATTTCCAGTAATATAATGAATCTCCAATAGTTATTGTAAAATGACAGTTTTTTATTTAATGACTTAAAAATAACTATTAAACTAAAATTTGTGAAGTGGTATTATCCAAGTGATATTATCTAACTAAGAACCTTTTTCTTTAACTTCAGTAACAAATTTAATGTGTGTATATTTTAGAACCATAATATTAGCATTTACCTTATACACTTTGAGCTACTTTAATATGTAACTTAATACTAAATATTGTCAGGCAATGAAAAAGTTTTAATTACTCGCTATCGAGCAAAAGAAAATTTTTTGTGTTTCTCATTAGATGACCAAGTGTACCCCCTATATGGAGTACAGTGGGTCAAAAAAAGGAATTAAGAAAAATAGTTTTTTATTGTACAAAAACTTTTCTTAGAATTGAACTAAAATTAATCCCCATATTAATCAAAAATCCTTATCGGGTTAAAAGTTTGTGACACAGCATTTTACTTCATAGCTATATGAATTTTAAATATGGGTCTTAAAAATAATGACATCAAATTTTGTATGATGCCCCAGTGTGACTTTATATGATTTGTTTTCAAATTACATTACAATATTTTTGTTTTATTTTCTAAAAAGATTTACACATTCAAGCAATGCTTTTAATTATCAAATACACTGTCAAATATATCACACTTTTACTGAGCCTATATTGCGTATTTAAATGAATTTATTTCAATAATTAAATTTATTTTTAGTGTCACACTATCCAAAAGGGCAAGTAAAATTTACGTAAATGTTTACTTTGTGTCATAGCATCCAAAATAAGTAAAATGTTGTGGGTCTTCCAACTTTTAGTTTACGGAAGCCACACTTGACTTATATCAGAAAGTTTTTACTTTTTTGCTTAATCATCATTAATTTCATTAAAAGACAAGGTGAACAGTAACTACCAACTTTTATTTAAACTCAACAAACAAAATATTAGAACAAAGATTATCAGGATATAAAATCATAAAGCTCCAGGTGCAAGAGCCGCAAAGAGTGCAAGAACTGACAAAATTATGCTGCTGCGAGTACCGCATGTGCAAGCTTCTTATACTCTGCACAGTATTTGCATACTGGCTGCACAGCAGTACAAGTGAGGTGGCACTTTACTCCAGTCTCGTGAACCATAGACACTGAAAAGCATCTGGAGCATCGCTAGAGTTGATTCCGACGTTAATTCTCGGAACAATTCAGTTGGTGCACAAACACTGGTGGCGAATGAAGGTCAGACGCCACAGGACTCCCCCTCCAGTCGGCTAGACGATACTTGGTCACAGAAGTTCACCTTCTTACCGGACCGCAAAGTCATGCCTTGACTTTCAGTAGGATTAGGATTCTTCTTTTCATCCTGCAAAATAGCTGGATTTAGCAGGTAGGCTGGTTTGAGGCGGTTAATAGAAATAACTTTCTGTATGCCTCGTATGTCTAGTGTGAAATGCTTGGTCTGTCGAGAGATAACTTTGAAAGGACCGTCGTATGGTTGATGGAGTGATTTTCGCACTATATCTTGTCTAACGAACACATGCGAACAATTTTTCAGTTCTTTGTGCACAAAAATGTTATGCACACTATGACGAGACATGGGTGCAGGTCGTAACTTCTGCATCTGCTCTCGCAACATCTGAAGAAATTCTGCTTGAACTACTGCTGGTCCAGAGTCTTTGAAGAACTCGCCAGGCAGTCGCAAAGGTGAACCATACACCATTTCTGCCACTGTGGCTTGTATGTCTTCTTTAAAACAGGCTCTGATGCCAAGCAAGATCACAGGCAATACTTCAGTCCATCGTTCGGTAGCGTGCGCTTTCACAGCATCCTTCAGCTGGTGATGAAATCTCTCTACTAATCCATTTGAAGATGGATTATAAGCTGTGGTATGGATTTTTTCCATTCCAAGATATCTTGCCAAGCTACTGATGAGATGACTTTCAAATTGCCTGCCTTGGTCTGTAGAAATAGTGTCGGGTACGCCGAAACGCGCTATCCAACCAGAAAAAAATGTCGTCGCCACGGTCTCGGCAGTCTGGTCTGGCAACGGAAAAACCTCCGGCCATCTACTAAATCTATCTACACAAGATAAGCAATATATGAATCCCTTGGAAGGAGGTAACGGACCTACGATATCCACATTCACATGGCTGAACCTGTTCCTTGGCAGCAGATACGAACCCATTGACGAAATGACATGTTTCTGTATTTTCGACTTCTGGCAATTTATGCAAGCTCTAGTCCAATTTCCTACATCTTTCTTTAAGGATTTCCAGATGAATCTCTTGCTCACCAATTTCACTGTAGCTTTTATTCCAGGATGTGAGAGATTATGAAGCATTTGGAAAATTGCTTGCCGGAACTGCTCTGGAACGTAAGGTCTTATATTGCCAGTCGACGTATCACAGAATAGACTATTCGGACTATTTGGTAGTTTAAACTCTTCAAATTCAAATATTAGGTTTGATTGAGATTTAAGTTCTTCCAGTTCTTTATCTCCGCACTGTGTCTGCGCTAGCACTCTATAATCCACATTGTCTAGTGGTTTAATTTCCGAAATTCAGCAATTCTGGATAGTGAATCTGCAACTATATTTTTGCTACCAGATATGTGTTTTATGTTTGTGGAAAATTGTGAAATGTATTCTAAATGTCTCTCTTGTCTGGGTGATCCACTTTTACTGTTTTTTGAAAAAGCAAATGTTAAAGGTTTGTGGTCAGTATATATGGTAAATATCCGACCTTCCAACATATATCGGAAGTGTCGAACCGAACTGTAAATGGCTAGTAGTTCACGATCGTACGTGCTATAGTTTTTTTCGGGATTAGTAAGCTTTCTACTAAGGTTCTGCGAGAGGTTCGGCAATTTCATTGCGAATTTGCTGCAATACAGAGCCGATCGCAAAATCCGATGCATCAACCATTAGGGCTAGTTCTGCATCGGGGTCGGGATACGCAAGTAAAGTTGCGTTTGAAATAAGAGCTTTACATTCCGAAAATTTTTGCGTTAGGTCTTCCGACCAATCAATTTTAGTGCGATCGTTCTTTTTTGAGCCTTTACAAAGTTCATATAACGGAGCTTGTATTGCGGCAGCTCCTTTCAAAAATCTATGATAGAAATTTAAGATTGCTAAGAAACGTCGTAATTCCTGTACAGTGTTAGGTAAAGGAAAATTTTTTAAGGTTTCTACTTTTTCGGGTAGAGGAAATAACCCTTTGCTAGAAACCATATGGCATAGGAAATTAATTTGCGTTTGGCCAAAAACACATTTTTCGACGTTCAAAACTACACCATAATCATCTAATCGCTTAAATACTGCTTTTAGATCTTCTAGGTGCTGTTCCTCTGTACTTGATGCGATTAACACATCATCTAAGTATGCAAAGCAGCAATCTAAATTTCTGAGCACTTCATGTATGAATCGTTGGAAACTTTGGGCATCATTGTATAAGCCCATGCACATGAATTTGTGCTCGAATAATCCAAATGGCGTAATTAGTGCAGATTTTGGAATAGAGTCTTTATCCAACGGAATCTGATGATATGCTTTTATTAGATCTAGCCGTGAAAAGATCTGCTTGTTATGCAAAGCGTGCGAAAAATCTTGTATGTGAGGAATGGGATATTTATCGGGGATTGTTATGGCGTTCAATTTACGAAAATCGCCACATACCGTCCATTCTCCATTCTTTTTTGGAACTATGTGTATGGGACTTGCCCAAGGACTAGTTGAAGGTCTTATAATCCCTTCATCCAATAATTTTGAAATTTCGCGTTTTGCAATTTTCAGCTTTTCGGGAACTAATCTATGAGCTTTCGAAGACACTGGTGGGCCTTTAGTTAAAATATAATGAGAAACATTATGCTTTTTCTTCGTGTTTTTTAATGAGGCTGGGTTGGTTATGCTGGGAAATTCTGCTAGTAATTCATGATATTTAGATTCTTTAAGAACAGTTTGCAACTCTATCGCCGATGTGTTAACTACAGGAACTTTAGTTGAAATTGTGGTGAGGGGGTCGCGTAATTTGCAATTTTTTATATCTACCAAAATTCCATAATAACCGAGGAAGTCTGCGCCTAATATCGGTCGCGTGACTTCAGCTATTATGAAAGTCCATGGAAATTCGCGACGCAGTCCTAAATCCAAAGTCAATTTCTTAAATCCGTATGTATGTATTTTCGTACCATTTACTGCGTACAACATGCAGTCTTTCGGAATTTTATGTATTCGAGTATTACGAGACAGCACCGAAACTGTAGTGCCTGTATCTGCAAGAAAACTGAAACCGGAATTCCTATCAAATACTATTAAGCGACTTGTATGCTTGGAGTCCCCCACCGTCACCAAATTGGAGGGGCCTACTTGTTTAAAGCATACGAGCATGGTTTAACACATTTCCTAGCTTTATCAGCAAACTTAAAGTGATACCAGCAGAATGGTTTTGATTTAGTTCTATTTTTAGTGAAACTGTTGGTTTTTGAGCAGTTTCTTGGTCGGTAGCTAGCTTGTTTTGTCAATTTATCTACTTTATCAGAAAGTTCAGAAATCTGATGCTGCAAACTTTTTATTAGGTCATCCTGAGATACAGTTTCAATCGTGTCAGGAGATCCAGAAATTTCAATTATTCGGTCTGCAATTTTTGCCAGATCTCCGAGATCATCTTTACTGATTGAAAGTATTTGTTGCAATTTTATAGGTAAACGGTTTAACCAAATTTCTTTCAATATGCTATCCGTCATTCTATTTTCAGCCAATGTTTTCATTTCATTTAACAACTGCGAAGGACGTTTATCCCCTAACTGTAAGTCTTGTAGCAATGTATTCAAACAAGAACTTTCGAATTGTGCGTTATGCTGGATTATCCGTTCTTTTAAAACAGTATACGGTTTTTCGTCAGGGGGTGAACGTATAATATCCTTAACAATTGTCATTGTCTCGGCATCCAAAGATGCGATAACATTGTAAAATTTGGTTTCCTCTACCGTAATGTTTGATGTTATGAAACTAGCTTCTATTTGATAGAACCACAGTTCAACTTCATTTTTCCAGAGAGGAGGGGCTTTAAATGCCACTCTCGAGATTTCTGACGCATTAGGATTCGACATTATACAATTCAAGAATTAGTGTATAAACACTATGAATTCAATAACTTTAGAAATAGTTAAAAATTAAATTCAATTTGATTTAAAACAATGTGAAAGTGAAGTTAAGAGTGTATAAGCACAGTACTAACAGTGTTAGGTTGTATAAACATGTTTCAAAATCAATTATATGAGAAAGGTGTATAAACATGTATTCTGTTACCGAACTTGTTTAAAACACCTTAGTTTCAAAAGCAATTGACTTTACCACAACACTAGAGCGCCATGACACAGTGCAGGAGAGAAGTAGCTGCAAGTTAATTTCCAAACTTTCACTCGGGTTCACTGCTTTACGCTGGCACTTTATTGCACTTCATAAGGTTTGAAAAATTTCCACTTGAACCAGATGACTTGAAAAATATACAGACACAACTTTCACTTGAAGAAACTCCAGATCACTCAATCCTGATATACCAGATTTCAGGAACGCTTGTCGACCGCCGCTAAAAGCTATTCAAAGTCAACAGCCGTCAGAAGTTAGAAGTTATTCATAGTCCGGGTCACCACTTGTGGGTCTTCCAACTTTTAGTTTACGGAAGCCACACTTGACTTATATCAGAAGGTTTTTACTTTTTTGCTTAATCATCATTAATTTCATTAAAAGACAAGGTGAACAGTAACTACCAACTTTTATTTAAACTCAATAAACAAAATATTAGAACAAAGATTATCAGGATATAAAATCATAAAGTTCCAGGTGCAAGAGCTGCCATAGTACGGTTGGGCATTATGCACTCAGCTATACGCTAGCGCTAAACTAGGGAACTGACAAAATTATGCTGCTGCGAGTACCGCACGTGCAAGCTTCTTATACTCTGCACAGTATTTGCATACTGGCTGCACAGCAGTACAAGTGAGGTGGCACTCTACTCCAGTCTCGTGAACCATAGACACTGAAAAGCATCTGGAGCATCGCTAGAGTTGATTCCGACGTTAATTCTCGGAACAGTTCAGTTGGTGCACAAACACTGGTGGCGAATGAAGGTCAGACGCCACAATGTATTTAAATACATAGTATGTTAAAAAGAAAACATTTGTGCAAATTCTGCTTGCCTTTTTGGATAGCGTGACGCAACAGATAAATTAAATTATGGAAATAAATACATTAGAATATATAATATAGGATCAATGGAAGTGTGATATATTTGACAGTGTATTTGATAATTAAAAGCATTGCTTGAATCTGTAAATCTTTGTTAGAAAATAAAACATGAGTAATTGTAATGAAATTTAAAAACAAATCTTATAAAGTCACACAGGGGCTCAACTCAAAATTTGATATCACTATTTTGAAGACACATATTTAAAATTCATATAGCTATAAAGTAAAATGCTGCATCACAAATTATTAACCTGTTAATTATATTATAATTACATGTTTGTAGATGCTATCAAAGTAATGTTAAATGCCAGTAATCTTAGTAATGGTTTTTGGGCTGAAGCCTTAGTTTGTCACACATATTTATGGAATAGAAGTTGTCACAGAAATAGTGGCGCAGGATTTTCTCTTGGAGGGGGTCCAAGTATAAAAATGTGACACCAAGCTCCTCAAAAAATGTGGAATAAAATATTTTTTCTCATGACCACCATTTACAAAGACTTCTTTGGCATTCAACGTTGCATGTTTTTGAATTATATTTTTATTTATTTATCTTAACAGCTGAAAAGAATAATCAGATAGTCTTATAATATATTAAAATGTCAAAATCTACAGGATGATTTTACGAAGTTAAGTTGATAATTCCTTTGGATGGGATCCCATGGCACACACAAGGGAGGGGTCCTCATGATCCCTCCCTTGTGGGCGCCACTGCACGGAAATAAAAACCAGACACTTATCGAACTCTTTAGTGGCAATGTCAGTCAAACATTTGAGAGCATTTGGAACCCCTGTATATTTAGGAATACAAAGGCAACTCAGGAGAGCGTTTTACATGAGAGCCAAGAAAGGTATAATGGTGGGGTATGCTTTAGGAATGCGGGGATATCTAATTTGGATTCCATCCAAATGAAAAATAGTAGAAACTATTAATGGGACATTTGAACAAGAATTCCTCAAGCTGATAAATGACTATGTGCTATGCAAGAAGAAATAACAATGATGGACAATAGTAATGTTTGGTCTCTAATGCAAAAGCCCCCCCCCCCAACACCAAAGTTAATTGTAATCGCTAGAGTATACATGTTCAAGAAAGACCAAAACGATGATATTGTAAGGTACAAAGCTCATTTAGTAACAAAAGGTTTTAGTCAAACTAAGGGAGTAAATTGTGATGAAATATTTAGCCCAGTGGTTAACTTTTCAATCATTAGAATGTGTTTTACTGTTTTAGTATGTAAGAAAAAATAAACACACGGTCAGTTGGATATTAAATGAGCATATTTATACACTACACTAACTGAAAACATTTTAATGACTCAACCACAAGGTTTCATAAATCTTGATAAACAAACTATGTCTGTAAGCTAAAAAAAGCGATTTATGGCCTACACAGTCAGGCCGTGCACGGTTTTCTGAAATTGATAATACATTAGAAAGGTTAAAATTTCGCAAGTTTAAATGGGCAAATTGTGTTTATACATTTGGTAAAAATGCATTCTCACTACTTTATGTAGACAAAATTATAATATTCGATAAAACTGATGCTTACTTTAAAAACCACCTTCAACACCAATATTCAGGGCTGTTCCATCCGATCAAATTGCAGCTAAATCCACAGTAAATAACCAGTTTGTTTTCAAATAATCTAAAGTGCTAGACAGCACTTCATTAGCTGTGCCATTTCCTGGTGATACATGACTAAGGAAATTGCTTTCTGGCTCTTGCAATAACACTATATATCCTTTGATTCTTTTGCGTGAAATGCCCCCTTATTTAAAAATTGCTAAGGTTGAGTCCTTTCTTCCATCTAAATGTAGTGCCTGCAAAGCTATCTTACTCTTCGTTAAACTATTTAGCAAGTCCAGGAGAACTTTATTCCTTTGACTATTTAATTACTTTTAACAATAATCATAATAGAGTCAGTCTTCCTTATCATTTTTTTGTTAATTTTACATTACAGCCTAGCTCCAATCTTAAAGAAACAGCAGTTTAGAGTTTACTTTAACAAGATTCAATACTCAGTCTGTGCATCCAGAGCAACTGGGCAAGTGAAATTGGAATTTTCGTGAACTTGACTGGTGCCAATAGGAAGATAACTAAAGTATCAAGAGGGATCCTTTAAAAAAACAGAGCATTCAGTAAAATTAGCTGTGTGTTGTGCCCTTTTTTAAAGGCCTGGGAAGAACCCTGTTACTGTAATATCGATCAGTAACATTCAAAACTAAAGTAAACAAACTCGAAAGAGAAAAGGCTACAGAAAGAGCTGCTTTATTAAAAAATAGTAAATTATACAAATTTTAAAAGTCTGTTGGGGGTTTTAAGTACATTGGACTCCGCTTAATGTGATCGTGGTTAATGTCATCAATCGCTTATTGTTATCGAAATCACTGGGTCCCGATTTTCTCTATTCATTTATATGTTAAAATTATCGCTTTATGTGATACATCATTAAATTGGTTAATGTTATCAATTTTGGAACCTCATTTTAACTGGCAAAGGAATATTCACAATGTATTCAGAAGGAACCCATTTTTTTCTTTCTCTTCGCTGTTATTTGAATTTCGGAGAATTCTCCCTCTATCACCTAGGGAAATGGGGAATGAACAAAGGAATGGGGAATTACACGTTCCAGGAATTTCCCCCCCCCATGCACACCCTGCTGGTGGTCAATGGTTGTCAGATAAGCAGAAGGTAACACATTCTTATCGGAACTGAGAAGGAGCGTATTCACATTTTATGTCTTGCTTGCTTACATGCAGCTTGTTGATATGGAAGCCAGAAAGCAAAATGATTTATCATTAAAACAAAAGATAGGGGCCTCACCATGGCACAGTGGTTACATCACTGAAAATGGTAGACGACCGAAGTGTGAAGGTCCCGGGTTCGGGTCCCATCGCGTGGTTGTCGATCTAACGGTCTGGAGTTTTGGTAGGTTTTCTCCAGATGTAACGTGAATATGCGTTAGAACCCCTTAGGAAGTCCTCCTACCAAGGCATCCCTCATCTTAGGCAGATACCCCTCGCACAGGTTTGCCTTAATCACACACAATCACAATAAAACAAAAGATCAAAATTTTAAATCGTTATGACAGGTTACCAAAAATGAGTCAGCGCAATGCTACAGAACAGTTAAACATTTCTCATCCTCTATTGTGCAAAATTTTGAAAAATTGTGATGAACTTACTAGAAGTGATAAACAAAATGAAAATACGAAGTGCAAAAATAATAGAGCTGGTAAAGATGAGCAAGTTGAAAAGGCCCTAAGACTTTGGTTTGAAAATGTTCAAGAACGTGATGCTCCAATCAACGGACCCCCTCATGCAACAAAAAGCAGAAAGTTTAGCAGCTCAAATGGGAAAAAAGATTTTGTTGCAACAAATGGTTGGTTCCAGCAATGGAAGACATGCAAAAATATTGTTTACAAGAGAATTCATGGCGAACAAAAAGATGCCGATAAGTCAGCAGCGGAAAATTGGCTACGAGATGAGTGGCCAAAACTTTCAATGCATTCAATGAAAGTTTTGGCCAGAAAATGTGTACAATGCCGACGAAACAGCTTTGTATTTTAGAGCACTACCAGAACATTCATACTTATTTAAGAGTGAAAGCTTAAAAGAACAAAGTCTCAAAGAAACGTATCACTGTGTTATGTTGCGTCAGGATGTCTGGAGAAAAAAGAGACTTTTAGTTATCAGGAAAAGTAAGAATCCGCATTGTTTTAAAAGTGTTAAAAAACTTCCTGTTGACTACTATGCCAACAAGAATTCCTGGGTGACAACAGTCAGTTTCAATGACTGGATACGTAAGTGGGACGATAAGCTAAAGCAAGATATTCTTCTCCTTGAAGACAATTGACTTGCACACGTTTTAAATGTCACTCCGAAGCATATTAATGTTGTTTTTTTACCCGCAAACACTACTTCCCTTTTGCAGCCTTGTGATCAAGGAATTATTCGTGCTTTGAAAGCATATTATTGCCACGAAATGCAGGCACGATTACTGGATGAAATAGAGAACACACAAAATCTTAGGGCTTATGATTTGGCCAAGAAAACTAACATTCTTGATGCGGTGCACTTATTAACAGCTTTTTGGAACCAAGTTTCTGCTCAAACGATCAGAAACTGCTTTGCGTATGCTGGATCTTGCAAAAAATATGACCAGAAATCTCAAGAAAAGATAGAAATTCCTTCGGATATGACCCCTGAAGAGTTTGAGACATGGGTGGAAGTAGATTAAAACATTCCAGTAGCTTCCTCATTAACAGAATCTGAAGATTGTCATAGGAAAGCAGACAAATGATGGAACTGATGAGTCAGATGAAGAATCTCTTGATATTGAGCCACCTCCTACAAATTCTGAAATGAGAAATGCATTGAAAGTGTTGAAGCGTGGAGTACAACACCGCTCCAATGACTTTAAAAAACATTATGATTACGAACAATTTATCAATAAGCTTCTTAGAAAAAATTGCAGACAGTCAACAATTGATCAATTTTTTTAATTATGTATACAATTCTTATGTTTTAAAGGATAATATACAGTACATAAATATAAGGTGAATTTTTTCATTTTATTTTGAAATTTAGTACATGTGAATCAAAGGGGGGGGTAAATTTATCTAATTTTGCATATCGTTTATTGTTATCAATCAGTTATTGTTATTAAAATCACGGTGTCCCAAACTGATGACATTAAGCGAAGTCCACTGTATAATATGATATCAAGAAAATTTTTTCAAAAATGAAGGGTCTTATTATTCAACTAGTATTTCCACTACAGGTGGTTAAAAAATTTGATACATAAAAAATTTAGAAATAAATAAACACTGAATTTTACATATTTGGTGAAACTTCATGGGCCTGGTGGGGGGGGAGTCCTTAATATATTTTAATTTCAAAAAAATATTTCTACAGACATTTTATGTCAATACACAACTTTTCCCACCACAAGCGATTTTGATTTTAAAAAAGTGGAAAACAACCCACCCTAAGGTACAATCCTTTCAAAAACTCAATGCCCTAACACAAATGAAGAAATTGAAATAATGTCGAAATTACCATATTGCAACATACTAGGTTGTCTAGATTTTATAACAAATAGAACTAGACAGAACATTTCATATTCAGTAAATATTCTGTCTCAATTCCAGACTAATCCAGGTTTGAATCATTGGAATACTTTGTTAAAACTTTTAGGTTATTTGAATCAAACTAAATTTTACAAGTTAAATTTATCTCAAACAACCAATTTGAATATAAATTGCTACAGAGATGCAGACTTTGCCAGAAACCATGATCGTATTTCAATAGGTGGGCTTATAACTTTCATAGATAATTCACCGATAACATGGACAACCTTTAAGGAAAAATGCAATCTATCCACTATGGAGGCTGAGTATATTTCTTTAACTGAAGTGGCAAAAGAGCTTTTATGGACTTAAAATATTGGCATATCTTTTGCTATAAAGTTCAAATTTATTTGCTTTAATAGGTAACTGTAAATAAAACAACTGTTGAAAGTGAGGCTATTTTTTTTTTTTTTTTAAACCTAAAAGCAATAAAGCAGTGTCTTATTTGAGGGAAGGTTGAAGTCTCCAAGCCCATCCCCATCCAGTTTTGACAATGCCATATTATTAGGTATCTAGGAAAAAATATATATATTCTGAGACCATAATATTTTCAATTAATTTTTAATTCCTTAAAATATTGCTCTTATGAAATTATAAATTATTTTTTCTCTTATTTTATAATGATAAGCAAATTACCTTAAGGCCTTATTTTATGATGAATGTGTGGGAAGATAAAATCTTGCATTATTATAAAAATTAATATCAAATCCCTAAACTTTGCTTTAAGTTAAAGGTTTTTTTTTTTTGAGTAATTCAAAAAAGTATTGAAATATCTGTGTTCATACAAAATTATCAAAAAAATAAATAAATAGAAAATCCAAGAAAAAATGGTTTTAAAATATTTGAAAACTAACTTGATTCACACACAAATTAAAAAAAAAAAAAAAAAAAAAAAAAAAAAAAAAAAAAAAAATAGTTAAAAGTTATTTTGTAGTGCATTAGCCAAGTTAATTTTCTACTATTAACAACAAAATATCAGCATTCTGACAGTTCCTTAAGAAGAATGGGAATAATCTTCAGAGTTTATTGATAATGCTGATGAGTTGTAGAAAAAATTTATAGAATTCTTAAATATTTAATCAATCACTTTCTTTATTTTCATATACATGGCACTACGACTTTTCACTAATCATTCTCAAGTGCTCTGTTTCTGTGTGTGTTGAAACATTTTTGTAGACTATGAAACATGTTATTTTGCATATGGTAAAATGTGCATGAAGTATTTAATCATAGAAATAACAGTTAATTTTGTTTTATTTTCTAAGTATCCAAACTAAGCAGTAAGCAACCGAAGTAAAGCAACAGCCAACAGTGGTGTATTCATACGTTTGTATTGTATTGTTGTCTAATCACCACTCATCGACTCTCTGAAATCCGCACATCTATAATCCGCGATAATTTTTAGATGTAAACAGTGAAATTTGCAGTTAACAGCTAAGTAACACTGGGAAATTGCGGGTAAGTTATGATGTGGAATTCAAAATACCAACAAAATAAATGTTATGTTAAAGTAGTTTTCATATTTTTTGCATATTTCTAATTAAAATTTTTCTTTTTTAACCCATCTAAAGTCTGAGCAGTAAAAAATGAAAGCATGAATGAAATCATATATGACAGAAAAGATCACAAGCGCATCGAGCTGCATCACGCTTATTTACCTTTATCGGTAATAGGAAGACATTTAACTGTATGGGTAACTGATGCTGTCACGGCTTACTGTGTTGATTAATTAAGTCTTGCTTGTTCCGTATGGTTCTGTGTTTTGATTATTATTTCTGATACTGCTATGACTAAATCTCTTACCACAATGGAAACATATTTTATTTCGATTATTATTTATTTTTTTTTTTTTTGTTCCTCGATTTTTATCATACATGGAATTAAGTGTACTGTGGATGGAAAAGATAAATGAAAAATGTATTATTAACGATCTTACAAAAAATCGAAATACTTCAAAAGCTTGACTTAAGTAAACTTTCTAGTTCAGTCATATGGCATCAGTTCAAGGACTGTTTATGACATTAAGAAAAAATAATAAAATATTATGCCAACATTGACACAAACTTAGGGATAGTTAATAGAAAAGCAATTCAAGGGGCGAAATCAAAAAGTCTAGATGATGTATTATATGAGTGGTAAACTCATACTTTTGCAAGTAATAAGAAAGCATGGATGATAAGAAGTATTAGTGCAGAATGGTTTGAGAATCAGATTGTTATTGAAGCTAGAAGGCATAGCAGTAATGTAGGATTGCTAGCAAACTCCAAAATTGTTTTATTGCTAGATAATTGCACTGCTCATCCTGAAATGTTGAGGAAAGACAATGCTTGTACACATTCTTTGCCACCTAACACGACATCTATCATACAATGGATGGACTAAGGTATTATTCGCAGCATAAAGTGCCAGTACAAGACTGATATTTTGCAGAATATTATGTGCTTGAATCTATCGGCTGATGTGAAAGAATTTCATAAGAGCTTTACCATTAGAGTGCATTTTTCTATTGGCAGCTGCATGGAGCTCTGTAGCTAAATATACATTGGTGAATGCATGGCGTAATTTATGGCCAGTGCGATTATTCATTGAAACAGAGGAGAATGATCAGAATGATTTTCAGGGGTTCCAAATGTCACAGGCAAAAGCAAAGTGTGGCAAACTTCTGAATTTTGTGAAAAATGCCCTCAGCACCATTCTTACATAAGTAGAAGCTGACAGTGTTTTTAGAATGATTAAATTCTCCGGATGAAATTCCTGCAACTCACATGACTGATGAAAAAATAATTTCAAGTGTTGTAAATAGTAGTGAAGTCAACTCTGAAACTGAATCAGATGAAGTAGTACAAAAAATTTCTCTTGAAGAAGGCTTATCTTTAGGCTATAAATATTTATATTTCAACCAAAGTCATTCATTGGCATCACAACAAGAAATAAGGACAATAAATAGACTACAAGTATCAGGTTGTAACGAAAGTTTTCCGCCATATCTGCCTGAAAAACTAACTTCTAACTCCTTAGATAACTGATTTTGAACTTTCGGTACCAAACCTGCACTGTGTCACATGATACAACAATAGTCTTAAAGCTGTACTCATAATTTGTTGATATTATGTAGCTGACTTTTTGCAACACAAATGGAAGTAAATGATGGTTCTAATCCTCTAGAGTGATAGTTCCATTTGGGACACCTTATACTTAATGATAACTATATTTTTTACAGATTTCACAACACAGTGTTATAAAGTAAGCCTCTTTCTTTCAAATGCCAAAAATCGTTTGACAAAATCTGAGCAAATACGCCAACGCGAACTGTGTGCTGACGATGTTTGCGGTGGCGGGAAACTTCCGTTACAACCTAATAAAAATATTTAAACAGAAATCGAAAGCCCTAAAGCACAAACAACAATTGATTCCATGTTTGCAAAATTGCAAAAGTAGTAAAATAAAATTAAAGTATGAAAATATGAGCCTTCTTCAAGAGAAATTTCAGTTTGCAAAAGTTGTAAAATAAAATTGAATATTTTTTTTCATATATTTTAATAAATCCTACATTAATTAAACTAAAGTGTGACATTATAATAAAAATGTTGTATTGCTTCATAATTATAGTAAAAGAAAATGTAAACAAAACAATGATCTGTAATCCGCAAAACTCAATAATCTGCAAACCACTTGGTCCCAAGGTGTGTGGATTTCAGAGTCTACTGTATTAATTTTTAAAAAATTATTAGAGCAGATTTTGAGAAAAAAGTTGGACAACAAAAATTCCCCCAAATTAGCTGTATATATAGAGTTTCACAATTGGTTGTCGGTATGTTGGTGTAGGCTGTGCCACTCGTAGAACTGTCGTTCTCCGTGATAAGAATAGCCAATAGATCAGAAAACATAATGCATTTTCCTATTCCATTTTTAAAATATATTTAGAATTATAATTAAAAATCTAAAATTGATCCACTGTAACTTCATTTCCCCTATACATTTACCATAAGTAGCAATTTCAGGAGAGAATTCTGTTCGGCATGAGGAATAGAGAGGACATCTTGACCAAAAGCAGCAAATAGCAGTAACTATAGTGATGAGAACACAAACAGATGTCACTGATACGGCAATAATTGTTGCAAGTCTGAAATCAAAAATTCAATTTAAGAAAAAATAAAATATTTTAATTAACTTACAAAGTAAATATTTTTTTTGAAGAATAAGACAACATTTTGCAAAATGCTAGCACATGGTTTTTTTTTTTAAATATACAGTACCTTCCACTTAATAAAATCATATTTGTTCTGAGCTAAATTGATTTTTTTATGTCATGAACATTATTTTAGTCCGAAGAAGGTGTATCAACCGTTGTCACCTCTCAAACTTGGATTGAAATTATAAAATAAAACCATTTATAGAATTAATAATTAAAATCAAATAATTCCTAGTTAATTATTCATTCAAAATTTATAATGTATAAACTTATAAACACATACTATGTATAAAATGAATTTACTGACATATTACATAATGAGCTTTCCAAAAAATGATCAGTGTTTTATTGTTTGGATGAAGAAATTAAAAGTTCAGGGTTTATAGCAAGGAAGTTATCATTAGGAATACATTTTTGGTTAAATTCTTCCACTTAGATATTTTGTTCAAAAGCGCTTTTAAGTAAAACTAAAAAGTCTTTCCGAAATTCCAATCTCGTTATTGACAACAGAGCACATGCTCAGCCCAGTTTTGATTGCCTTAGGTGAAAGAAAGTTTCTTTCTATACTCTAGTTCAGCCTAAGCTGACAGTACATGGAAGGCTGTGCCTTGTGTCTTTCCATCCTTACAATATAGTTTGTCTGTACATGTACTATTTTTTTTTATGTTAAAATTGTCGATAAATAGAAAAAAAAACATGTTTATATAATCAAACTAAAATTAGCGTGCTATATTTCAACTTTATTTAAAAGGAAATGTGTTTACTGCATCAATGTTTTGCTATCCAATAGCATCAAAGCATGTTTTGGTGCAATTTTTAGTGAGTGAAGATCGTAGCAACCCTTCTCCCACACCAGAATGGGAAGATCCATTCCTTCTCTGTTATTTTCTTCAGAAACTGTACTTTTGCTCACCCGCAATAATGACTACTGCTCCTATATCAAATCATCATATTATGTTCCAGCCGCATATGGCTGGAAAACCACTTAGAAGTTCCGCTAAGGTTATTGTTATGAATGTTTGGTGGAAACTGCAGGAAGAGCATCCCAAAAAAATCTGAAAACGACATCATAGATATTGTTTCCTCTTATGCTGGTGTTTCTTCCTCTAGCATATATAGGATGAAAGCTGAGTTGAAAGAGAGTGGAAAATTTTCAACTCTGGGAAAGAAATATCCATGAAAAGGTGGGATGTATACGAGAATAAAAATTATGATGAATTTACATTATCTGCCATATGGAGAAAACTACATGAATTTTTTTTAAGGAATGAAATTCCTACAATACAAAAAGTTTTTGATACAGTTAATGAAGAATGATTTGCCAAATGTCAGCTTGAGCACAATAAGACACCTAATGATGGATTTGGGTTCCATTTATACGAAACAAAAACGGGAGTTTGTACTCATAGAACGCGATAACATTCAGTGTTGGCATCATCGCTATTTGCGGGAAATCAAATTTTTTTGTTCAGAAAATCGATCCATCGTATACACTGATGAAATTTGGGTGAATTTTGGGCATACACAAATAAATGTATGGGTCAATTCCACTGTTAAGTCAACGAAGCAGGCGTTTTTGGATGGGCTCTCAACAGATTTAAAAGCTCCATCCAGTAAAGGATCCCGAAATATCCTTATTCATGTTGGAAATGAAGAATAAGATGGTTTTATAGCTGGTGCTTGTAAAGTTTTCTTAGCTTCCAAAAAGAAAGGCAATTACCATGGTGAGATGAATGGAGAGTATTATGAAGACTGGTTCATCAACAAATTACTCCCCAACATTAAGCCGAATAGTGTCATTGTGATGGATAATGCTTCATACCACAGTGTGTTGGTTGAAACTATTCCATCAACATCTACATGAAAAGCCTACATTCAAGCTTGGTTAACAACCAAAAACATTTCCCGGAGATACGATATGTTGAAGGCCGAACTTCTGCATTTAGTAAATGATGTCCATAAGAATTATGGATCATATAGCATCAACAAAATAGCGGCTGACAAAGGATACACTGTGCTTCGCTTAACTCCTTATCACTGTGAACTTAATCCTACTGAGTTGATTTGGAGTCAGATAAAAGGTTATGTTGCTGCTGAAAACCGAACATTTAAAAGGTATGAAGTTCCAAAACTGATACTTGAAGGTATCGGTAGAGTGAGCAACGATGCTACGAGGAATAGCGTCAATCACGTCATAAAAATAGAAACTCAAATGTGGGAACCGGATGCTCTTACAGAAAATATTGTCGTTTTTTTCAGTTGGCGGCTCCGACACTTCTGATTCTTCAGACAATAATGTTGGCAGTGTAGAATATTTTTAATTCATTCCTTTTTAAGGCCCTTTTGTTGGGCGTACAATAAAAATATCAGAAGCAACAATAAACCTGTAGTGGCATTTACGCTGCGTACATTGTTTTCCGAATGTGGACCGGAAAGAGAACTGCTTAGTTTCCAAACAACACAGACAATGATCCCAGAAGACAGATTTTATTAAAGTTCACACATATTTACATTATGTACATGGTCACATGACCAAACGTCATGGCCAATGAACTTTCTCATTGGTTGTTTCCAGTGGTGGGAAAAACTACTTTTTTTTTGTAGCGCGCTACAACTACCGCTACTTTTCGAAAAATGTAGTTAACTACAACTACAACTACTTTTTGACAAATGTAGTTAGCTACACTACTTTGAAATGTAGTCGCTACTTCGCTACTTTTTCGCTACTTTTAGGAGACAAATTTTGCTAACAGATTCAATTTGCATTACATTCATATTTAAGGATATTTATATCCTAATTAGAGAAAACTATCGATATCTAAAGCCTTGGTTTCTACACGCGTCCAGCGTGATTAATGACCTCAGCGGGTGTCTCTCGCGTCCAAAGAACGCGTTTATTAAAATGTGGTTTCCTTGTAGCGTTGAGCGCCGCAGATTTGGTGGACGCACGAAAGACCCCAAACACCTTTTCGCCTTTAATTAGAAAAAACTATTGCTCTAATAAACAACTACCAGGCGAGTATTTGAGCAGGGGGAGGCGGGCCCCCTCCGAAAATGTAAAGCAATTATTGAAAAGGAGCTATTTTGAAACATTTCTTTTAACTTTAGAACAGTAAAGTTTAAAATACCGAATCGTCCCCCTCCCCCCGAAATGGAAGCCTATATATACGCTACTGGCAACTACTGCTAATTATTGAAGTATTGCTGAAACTAATTAAGTTTTAATACCTCTATGATAAAAATAAATTGGGAAAGTGAGCTCTGAAAGCATGAGAAAAATCATGAGAACTAAAAAAGTTTTTAAAAATATAATAATAAAATGGATGTCTGAACGGGGGAAAAAAGGCCCGTTTTGAGACCCCTTTCGTGTTGTACAAACATTCTAGTTTCTTCAGCACAAATCAAAATTAATGAGTATAAAGGCCTTTTTTCATGACTTACCAAATTAGTGATTTATGACGAATGACCCGTGTGAACCATGTAATATTGTATAATTGTTTTAATTGAAAACATCACATATGATATGCATATTATAAAATAATGAAAACAATTACTAATTAAATTCATGATATATCTATTTAAAACATTGCATCAAAAAAATCCTCTATATATGTTAAAGAAATTTTAAAAGTTATTATCATCAACACAACTTTTTTTTGTGTGTTAGGTATAAAAGAATTTTATAGAATTATATTGTTATTTTAAGGCTAAGAGAGAGATAAGTCTCTAAGGATTTTACAAACTATTAATTATTAATAGAAATTCTCATATTTTCGTATTAAATTCTGAAAATTATTACACAAAAAACCTAATAATTTAAATATAATAGACACTTTAAAATTTTAACGAAAGAAAGCAGAATTTTAACATATTCATGGAAGACTGCCATGCCTCTAGTATAAAATAAAGACCACATAAATTTATTCAAAAACATGTTTATTAATTTTTAACAAGAGCTGGATCTCAAAATTGTTATCCGCCAAACATGATCGTCGAGGAGAAAATACGTCCGATGCAATCGAAAACAATCTTTGTACAGATGCACTGGACGGCACGCCAGTGTTAGTTTTTTTGAAGGCTTCTTTCATATACGTGTACGCCGAAAGCGAAGATACGGGTTTAATTGGCTCTGACAAGAACCTTGTAAGTTCTTCCTCGTAACTATTTCGAGTGCATGCGAAAGAGAAATTAAAAAAACCAGAAAAGTCATCATCCATGGGCTGATCCTCGATACTGATATCTGAAGTTGTCGGAAACATATTCTGGAGGTATTCCTCCATCCATTTTTTTGGCTTCGGTCTTCCTCTCCTCCTCAATCCAGAATAGTTTGAATCTGGGATGGAAACAAGCTGAGAGAACAGTTTCTCTGTCCCACAGCAAATGACTAAATCTCGTTTCCACCTGACAACTGAAGATTTTGCGCCCCCTCCTATTGTTTAAAAATGCAACTAGGTAGCTTTCATATACCATTTGGCGCCCCTTGGCCGATGCTGCGCCCGGGTACAGTTGACCTTCCTTGCTCCCCCGTAGCCAGGGACGGCCCGACACAGTAAGCAAGGCACCGGAGCGCCATATTCGAACTAAAAAACTAAGGAAAACTTAATCTGGAGCATAACACAGGGCTTCTTTACGTTTGCAGGGAGGCTCCACGTACCCTAGATCAGCTCTTGCACCTAGCTACGCCACACATTTAGCTATAAAAGCTTTCAGGGGTTAAAATGAGGCTTTCAACTTCAATAATATACGGACTGTCAAATATGCATGGTGCTCTGAAACTCATTGGCAAAAAGTTAAAGAGTGGTAAAGGTAAATAAGACGGTTATGATTCACGTAACAATGTAGGGTTTGATAAGTCGTCCTCGAGTACCTGTTAATAATTTATTTTTTCACAGAAAGTTCACTAAAATTCACTATTAACATGATTGATTACTACTGTACATTGACTAAAAGATTTATTATTAAACAATTATTAACAGGTAAATGAAACCATTTCCGACATCCACAGTGCTATATTATTCTGAACAGCCTTGGTAGAGATGGCGCCCGGTGAGGTCGCACCGTTCGCTCTACCTTAGGACCGGATCTGAAAACTGTCACTACAAACGAAGAACACTGTAACCGAGGTCAGCAATATTTTTAACCCCTGAAATAATATCTTGGATGCATATGCTTATACCTTTTGTCCCTTTTCAACAAACTCAAAAAAGATAAGGTTATCAACTCGTAAAAAAAAAAAAAAAAAAAAAAAAAAAAAAAAAAATTGTGTACAATTTCTACATATTTACTTTCTTTTTTTCAGTTTCAGGTTCCACGAAAAATGTACTAATCAGTTTTTACACTTCTTTGAGACAAAAAACATTCCGAGTTGTAGAACATAATCACGTGATTAATTAATGTTTGAAAAGCTACAATACTGCAGAACTGTCATTACTCTTGTGGAAGTTGAACACACCACCAGGACACAAGGATAATAAAGAGTGCCCAAACTCAAAAATGTGCACTGTAACGTCGAAAAATGACCAAAACTTAATATAAATAAACTTAGTAAAACTAAGCATAAATAAAATTGTTGTTCAATGCATCGATCATAAGGAGGAGGCAAAGAGAAAATTAAAAATGTCGGTGACTCTTCCAGAAGCGGTCTCGATGCTTTCAACACTGTATTTATGGGTGCAATAAAAAAAAAGATCAAAGAAAATTAATGATGTTACAAAAGCATACAATTTACAGATATGTAAAATTCCTTTTCGAAAGCAAAAAATACTCATTTTTATGTTGATTTATGTTGCAAACACGCAATAGCAGTCAAAAATATGCAGACCCTGATCAGACATAGAAGGGGCCCCGGGGCAAAAAAAAAAAGGTTGTTTTGGGCCCCTATACTATTACAGACATTTTAACTTATTTGTGATTGTTTTCTATTTTCCCAGCATAAAAATAAAACATTTCAAAATAATTCTAAAATTAAATTAAAAATTACCCATGCATTTATACTCATTTAGAACAAGACTATGCATTTAAAATTGATTTTAATATTTTTTTATCCATTTGTATTATTAGCGTATGTGTGCGCTGAGTTCCACCTGCCAGAAAATTTTCTTTTCTTCATCATAATATTTAAAAAAATGCTAACTAATGGATATTTTGTGATAAGTACATACGGCCATAAATTTTCAATAACGCCTTTAATTTCTATTTTATTGATCTAGTCTTAGAAACCATTATCATTGTGTTAGAAAGAAGAACAGAAAATAAGTCTCGAAGCCTTTTTATTGTTACACAATTATGATATAGATAAAGGAAATTTAGCTTAATAAAAATTATTATTGCAGCATATATAAATTTAATATACAATAAATGGAGAGATTTGCGAGGCCTTTATTTTTCAGGGGCTCACGGGCCCACACGCCCGTGTGATAATGAGACTTTCGAGGCTCCATCAAAATAACCTCTGTTCAACTTTGGACTTCTCTTTCCTTCCTTTTTTGTCCTCTTTAAGGCAGATTGGTGATTCTACAAATAATACTGAGAACGATAAAAAGAAAAAAGATGCACAATGTCAGGCTTCCGCTTCAGGCAAAGCAACCCCCCTCCCCCCCCCCCCTCGTGTGCGTGTGTCCCCTGGGAGGGGGGGGGGGCGGGGGAGAGATTGGGGTCTTTCAAGCATCAGTTTCAGTTATGCTTGGAGTCAGAAGAGAGAGAAATTGCACCACGGGATCAATCGCCGGAAATGATGACACGGCAAAAGTAGCTTCCAAAATTCGCTACAAACTACTGTTTTTTTGTAGCGCGCTACACGCTACACTACTTTTTAAAAAAAGTAGCGCGCTACACTACAAACTACAAAAAAAAGTAGCGGCTACTGTAGTTTCGCTACAAGTAGCGCGCTACTCCCCAGCCCTGGTTGTTTCCACAGATAGTTGAATCCGTGGAAAACGATTCATGCAGGAAAGCCAACAAATCTCTCCAATTTTCCACAGATTCATCAAATGTTTACGTTTCACAAACTATTCTTTTACAGAAATAGTTCAATTTATCAGATGCCAGTGGTTTTGTCAATATATCAGCAATATTCCATTTACCAGAAATATAATTTAAAAGAAAATTTCGCTTAGACCAATGATCTTTTACAAAGAAATATCTAGTATCGATATGCTTTGTTCTCTTATTCTCAACACCGTTCTTTGAGAAAAATATTGCACTCTGACTATCACTATACATCACTCGTTTTTGTACAACTGATATATTGAATTTATGTTGAATTCTAGATATCCAAATAATTTCTTTAACCAGTTCTGACAGTGAAATAAATTCTGATTCCATACTGGATAATGCGACAAAATGTTGTTTTGAGGACAACCATGATATGGGCACATCACCCATCATTACAATAAAACCACTGACTGATGTTCTATAATCTCTGTCAGATGACCAACTAGCATCACTATAAGCTACAATGTCACTGCCTTTTACATTGGATAGATTTATACAATAATGTGAGGTATTCACAACATACTGATATACTTGACATAAGGTTCTCCAATGGATTTCTGATGGTTCATTACAATACTTTGATAACAAAGTTACATGAAATAATATATCTGGTCTGGTTCTTGACGCAAGAAATAATAAACTACCAATCAACGATCTATATGGCACATCCTTAACAACTGAACTATTATCAGATACCCTTTCAATTATAGTGGCAGGACTTATTGGAACTTTACATTTAAGTTATGGAATATCCTTAAAATTATTCATCATTCTCTTAATATAATTTTCCTGATGCATAACTAAACAATTATTTCCTGTCTCAAATTCTACACCCAAAAATTTTGATATAGGTCCCAAATTCTTGATATCAAACTTTGTTTTCAACATGTTTACAGTGTCATTAAGATAGATATCGTCAAAAGCAAATACTGCAAAATCATCGACATATACAAGAATAAGTACTTTCCAATTTAAAATATAAACACAATTACAATTTTTCATTTGCTGAAAACCTAATTCCAAAAGAGTTTCATTCAATTTGAAATACTACTCCCTCCCAGCCTGATGAAGGCCATATAAAGCCTTTTTTTAATTTTAGAACATATTTTACACTGTTAATCTCAATGAAACCTTCAGGCTGTTCAAGAAAAGTTTTCTCATTTATTTTACTATACAAATATGCACACTTAATATCCAAGTGTTTATGTTTCTAATCCATCAAAACGACTAATAAAATCATGAAATATCTAACTAAAGTAAAGTTTACAACAGGAGAAAATGTATCATAAAAGTCAATACCTTCAGTTTGTCTAAAAACCTTGGGTTACAAGACAGGCCTTATACGTTTGTATTTTTCCAGATGAATCTCTCTTTAGATTGTAAACCCATTTACATCCCAAAACTTTTCGATTTGTGGGTCTAGGGACCAATTCATATGTATCTCTGGATTTTAGGGTCTCAATCTTTTCTGTCATTGCTTTGTGCCAGTGCTCCTTTTCTGGTACACTGATTTGTTTCCCAGTTTGTCTTTCCATTTTGGCTTGATATATCTTAAAATAATCAAATTTTTGTGTTTTAAAGAATAAACAGTGGAAAACCTAGAGTAGTCATCAATTACACTCAAGAAATATTTTGAACCTCCCATGGATTCTACTGGGGACCCCATGTATCTAAGTCTAATAATTCTAGCACTTGCTTAGATGAAATCTTATTAATAGGTTTAAAAGATTCTTTATGAGATTTGGACATGCTACACACTTCACAATTTTCAAATTTACCACTTAAATTCTCAAGTCCATAAACATTTTCGGATTTTGAGAACTTACACAAATCTTTAACATTTTGGTGACCAAATTTAACGTGCCAAAGCATTAGATTGCTTTTATCTGTATTATATGCTTCATAATCTCTTATAATATCAACATTTACAGAGTAGAATTTATTTAGAAATGATTCTAAAAACAAAGTACCATCAGGTTCCCTAATGCTCAATTTACCGTTTTTAATGAAAATACTATAACCTGCTTCATCAATTAAATGCCCAGATATTAAATTTCTAGTCATGTTTGTAGCATATAATACATTTTTTAGCATCAAAAACT
This sequence comes from Cheiracanthium punctorium, assembly GCA_038373885.1. NCBI lineage: Eukaryota > Metazoa > Arthropoda > Arachnida > Araneae > Cheiracanthiidae > Cheiracanthium > Cheiracanthium punctorium. The sequence goes on along the minus strand of JAWZYV010014578.1, from coordinate 24,815 downwards.
TCTTACCTCTGCTTTGATGAACATTTAATTTAATATTACCTTGAAAACAAATTTTTGTTGAATCCTCTGCAATATTTGCCGGCTGCGTATTTGTTAATTCCTCGAAATCACAAAAAAAACTTTTTCGTTACAAAAATGTTCAGTTGCTGCGGAGTCTATGATGAAATTCACACTTTCGGTATCTGACATTAAAGCCATTGCAATAAAAACATCCGAAGTTCCTTTCTTTGCATCCGCATTATTTTTCTGCTGATTTCACACGTTATTCCGTCTACAATTCTTCATTATATGTCCAGGAAGGCCACACCCGAAACAGTCTGTAGTTTTTCTTTTGCCGGCAGTTTCGTTTTTGTGCTGGCTCCTTTCAGTTTCAACTGCGGTACTCAGCACACTTCTAGAAACAGATGGCTCCTGATCATAAATCACTGTCGACTCGACCCGACGTTGGAGTCTGTCAAATTCTGCTATTAGCACTTTTCGAACATTAGCGGAAGTAAATTCTTTGTCATTCAATTGATATAGCTGTATAACTACGTTATCGTAATGCAAGGGTAATTGTCATTTTCAACGCCTAATATTTTGCCTGATACAGGACTGCCACAGGCAACTAAAAGGTGACTATTTTTGGCATCAGGCAACTACGGCAACTTAGCAGATTCTGGGGACTTTTTTATTGTCTCGATGCCTATTTTCAAAATGTGCTGAAAAAATATAAATGTACATTGAGTATTTTGTGAAAAAACTTTTGCTTTCATAAGCTTTTCACACACAAACTGCCCCATGGCAGAAACAGTGCGACATTGCTGCAGAAACAGAACGATGCTCTGCAGACAGAGATTCTCTTCTATAGTTGAAAAACGTGCAGAAGACCACTTTCTTGTCTTCCGCGGATATGCAATCACTTATAGAAAAATTTCCACCGTCAGTATTGAGTCTGGCATATCTAAATTAGTCAAATTCAGTTTCAGCCATCCCATTAACACTGCAATATATATTTAACATATTATATTACTTATTAAATTGCTTTGTGTTTAACTGCACCTTAATAATAATATAATTTCTAATAATAAATAAATAATAATATATCATAATTTCTAATTTTAATATAGATAATAATTTCTAATTTTAAAAACATTAATAATTAATAATTGACAATTTATGGTAGAATGATGTTGTATTTGGAGATAGACACCCAGATTTTAAAAAATGATTTATGTATATTATTTTTTAATTTACTGCCATAAATTTTACATGTTTCATCCAGTATCCATATAAGCCAGTTGGCCTGTAAAAATCCATTCAATGAAATGCATGTTTTATATTTTGTACCTTATATTTTGTTCCTTTATATTTTGTACCTGTTAATGTTTTCTTAATTTCTTTTACCTAAATAAAATTAGATTTTGTAAAATTAATTATTATCCTATTAATAATTTTTTTTTTTACTAACTTCTTCACACATAGCAACAATTTATAAAATACTTCTAACATCATTTTCTTATAAAATGTATCATAATATTTTATTCTGGATGCATAGGTGGAAAGTTATAAAAATTGATTTTATCAGGTTGTAACGAAAGTTTTCCGCCAGATTTGCTTGAGTCAGCTCACGCGGTACCCAGCTATTGACCTTATATGCCAAGTTTATGAGATGCTTAGCACGACTAATAGACATGGCACTAAAGTCTAACTCTTTTAGCAAACTCTCGAGTGGATGAATATTTTATCTTCTTCCACAGATCTTCGTATGCGGGTCTCATCAGCATCATTAGGCCGGCCAAAGCGCTCTGCCTCTTTAATGTCCTAGTCATCTTTTTTTAACTTTCGGTACCAAATCTTCACAGTGTCATATGATACAACACTAGTACCTTAAGCTGTACACATCATTCGGTGTCATTCTGTAGCTGACTTTTTGCAACAGAACTGAGAGTAAATGATGGTTCAATCTGGTAGCGTGATAGTTCCATTTCAGACACCTTATACTTAATCATAACGATATTTTTTTACAGATTTCACAACACAGTGCTGTAAAACAAGCCTTTTTCTTTCAAATAACAAAAATCGTTTCGCAAAATATTGGCAAAGACACCAACGCTAACTGCTTGTGCAGGCAATAGTTGCAGTGGCGGAAAACTTTCATTACAACCTAATATATTTACTTACCAACAACGGATTTAAGGGGGGTGGAGGTTCGGACCCCCCCCCCCCTTTCCAAAATTTTGATTTTTCAGGGTGGCTACAGAAATTGAGAAAAAAAGTTCCCTGATTTTCCTGACTATCTTTATCAAATTTCCAGAACTAATAATAATCCAGAACTAACTACATACCATAATCTTTCATGCAAATCACTATTGTGTATCATGCACCAACAGGTGAATGCTTCATATAAAGAAATAAATAAGAGAAAACCACAAAAATACTTAATAAAATTGTAGTTCAATTTCATAAATCCAAACATAAAATTTAGTTGAACACTAAAAGACAATATATAGCAGAAAGCTTCCTCGTTTTATAAAGATAGTGTTCAATTTTAAGCGTAAGAATGACTGATCAAAATAAACTGGCCACCTAATAACTTATTTTATTTCAATCAATGCATCATTTCAAATTTTAAAAAATATGTAAAAAGGCTTCAAATTGAGCACTATATTAAAAAAAAAAAAAAAAAAAACATCTAGTCATCTGAATATAAAGACTAGTTTGTGTGAAATCCGAAAAATTTATCATGTGCACCTTGTTTTTCCAACTTTTTAAATTCAACTTCATTTCCTTCTCCTCTTTACTCCTTTCTTTTGCTTCCTCATATCTTGATCTGGAGTTTTCCACGCTGTGAATCATTTGTTTTGTTATTTGAAAGTTATTTAGACCATCCTGTGCTTGTAAGGCATCATCATAAATAACTCTCCTAGCAATGACAGTTTCTTCTTTCATGTTCTCCCATAGGCAATCCTTATTAATGGAGAAACCTCTTTCAACATTGCTATTTCCATGAGAAAGCAGCAGCATCATCTAAATAACAAAAATTGCATCATTGCAAGGTCTTGTTGCAGATAATATATTACACCAAAACTGATCAATCCTATCTGATCTGGTATATGACTGCAATCGTGACAAATTATTTGGTTCAAACCCTTTTGATGACTTGTTATGGCTCCATGATCCATGTTGCTTAAATATATTTTTTAATTGCACAATGTGCATAGAGCTGAATGCTGATTATTTGAATATGGCCGTACCCAGAAAAATTCTTCCAGCCACAAATCATTGAAGCAGCAGACTGATGTTGATATGGTTTTTACAAGTATTTCACCTTTGATAAGAAATATGTATTTATAAGTATGCCACAAAAGGCATATTTAATAAATTACAATTTATTATATTTGAATGAGCCAGTGAAACAGTGGCAGAATGTGGTCAAAAATGTTAGTGCAGCCGGAAACATATGACCCCCCCCCCCTTCCTCCGGACAGGAATGGAAAATCTTTGTTACTAAATTCGAAAGCTTGCGGATTAAGCCCTCACCCAGAATAAAAAAAAAAAAAGAAATTACATAAAAAATGTAAGAGATCCTATTTTACTTCCATAAAATGGACATAAATTTCAACCAGCCACTCCTATCCTCAAAATTGCATTAATCCGTGTCTGATTCGAAGTTTCCTTAAAATTCTCTTTTGTAATGATAACTTGAGAAGAACAGAAAAAAAAAAAGAAAATTTATTTATTTTTTATAAGTCAAATCAATCCTCCTTTCTTTTAAATTTGCGAATCAGTCAGTAATGTCCTCATAAAAAGGCGTTGTTTTAATTCCAATATCATTAATTTTAAAAGCTCTTTAAAATTCCTCATGTTTAAAGAATTTTCTCGCTCGCCATGTCCTCTAAATGCCAGTTCTTGCTTACTTAAAAACAATACTGCTTTGATGGGTAATTGCATGAAGAGTCTATTCAGACTTACCTTCTTGTTAAATTCAGCAATATAAAGTCGAGAGTTTTCCTTTAATGTGTCAGCAATTTGGGTCCCACTTCTTAACAACTCCTTAAATTTTAAAGAATTTTTTAAATGTTCGATTGAGCCTTCATGTGTTTCACATGCTCTTGTGATGGTGGTTAACCCATCATATCCAGTACCATTCCAAACGGTCTTTTTTATCTCAACGATTAAACACGGCCAACAAAACATTTATTTGTAAATAAAAACTGCCCCGTAGCCACGAGAATAGTGCGTATCATGAGAAATGGAAGCTACGACCATACTGAGACGAACCTGCTTTTTTCTTATGAATGGACAATTTTGGTGTCGGTCTATTTTCTTTTAGTGGTTGTCGTTTATTATCTTCTTTCCATGTGTTAAACGGAGTTTCAAGCAAGACGCAAACTGGATAATAACGGGGCTCCTTGTTTCAAAACGGTTAAATCATAGATAAAAACTTTCAACCTTCCCAGACAAAAAAAAAACTTTTCCTTCCGTTAGAACGGACTAGAACATATATTCTCTGTGTCACCCCCTCCCTCACTTTTCGTCCGACCAATCAGTTAGTCGAATTCACAAGTGCAGCCGGAGATAGAAAATCAAACAGCCAACAAAACATTTTTTGTAAATAAAAACTGCCACATAGCCACGAGAATAATGCATACCTTGATGACTGGAAGCTATGACCATGCTGAGACGAACCTGCTGTTTTCTTATGAACGGACAATTTTGGTATCGGTCAATTTTCTTTTAGTAGTTGTCGTTTATCATCTTCTTTCCATATGTTAAATGGAGTTTCAAGACACAAACTGGATCATAACGGGGCTGCATGTTTCAAAACGGTTAAATCATAGATAAAAACTTTCAACCTTCCCAGACAAAAAAAAAACTTTTCCTTCCGTTAGAACGGACTAGAACATATATTCTCTGTGTCACCCCCTCCCTCACTTTTCGTCCGACCAATCAGTTAGTCGAATTCACAAGTGCAGCCGGAGATAGAAAATCTTTCATCAGCTGAGTCTGCTGCGTATCCCCTATACTACTAGCCTATGCCGGAGAGACTGCTTAAATAGCTCTAAACTGCAATTAATTTCTAATTGAAAATGTGTAGATATTTTTGTAAACTTCCTTCTGTAAGAAAATGCTTTCTAACTTAAAGAAACAAGGAAGAAAAATAGGACCAAAGCATGGATTATGTGCTATTCCCATTATAATAAAACAAGAAAGTCAAATAGGGCTGGCAAATGAATTAAGGTATACTCAGTAGGACCCACTATTCTCCTCCCCTCCCACAAAGATATCAAGACATTCTGAGGCACGCCGAAGTAGAGAAGTAAACTGCCTGCTTTCACCCAAACACACACAGCTGCAACGTAACCCATAACAGGGAAAGGAAAAACTGCTTCATTAAAAGGACACAGGGACATAATTTAAATAAGTAAAAGCTCGACTATCCGGAAAGCACGGGAAACGCCGAATGCCGGATAAGTGAAAATTCCGCATAGTTAAGCTTAAAAAAAAAAAAAAAAAAAATGTTTGTCAACAAAGCTGTTAGGGGGGGGGGGGGGGGAAATCTAATCGTTAATGTTTTGGAATGCTAATCAATGCATGTTGAAAAACACTCATAAATAAAAATAGATCGGTACACACGTGCGTACTGATCTATTTTTAATTATGTGTGTTTTTAACAAAGTTTTTAATTGTATTTATGATAATATTCGTTTACATTGCAGTGTTACAAGGCAATAATACCTTTGCATCGTTGGGGAGGAAAATAATAGTACATTAAAAATAAAACCACTTATCGATTTCTAACAGGTTAATTTCTTTAAACTAAGAGAATGATTAAAAAACTAAAAACAAACAGTGATGTTTTTTCTGTCCCCCCCTCCTTTCCTCTCGAGATTTCTGTTCAGAGATAGCACAGTTGAATCATCGGAATATAGATGGGTGAAATAAGTAGGCCAGGATTCACTAGCTATAAATATATAATCAGCACTTCTGCTGTTTTGGCTATCGGCACTGAGCTGATTTTTCTCCGTGCTTGCCAGCACAGCTTTAAAATGTTTTGTTTTTGTAACGTGTATCTGTCATATTTGTTTTGTGAACATTTGTCTGTTTTTTTTTTTTTTAATACTACCACAATTCATGGAAATATTGATATCCTCTAGAAGTTAGAAATTTGTATCCTCTTCCCCGTTCTAAGTTTGGACAGCTGTGGTTCACAGTAGGAATTAGTCATTTGAGAAGACCCCCGAAGAGCCGAAATTTTCCGGTTACTTGAATGCCGGATAGTCGAGCTTTTACATAGTGGAAAAAAGTATTGTATCTAGATCAGCGAGCCTTAATTTAAAAAAAAAAACACAGAAAAGAAAAAAACTGAAATTGGGGAAATTGCCAGTTTTTGGAACTTTCCGGTTTTCGGAATTCCGGATAAAGGGTCCAATACTGTAGTAACAAATAGTTGTCTTTTAGTCACCAGTGGGCACCCTGTACAAATTTATATTGATTTGATTCCGCTCTTGGCAATTTGATGCAATTAAGTAGCAGGTACTGTATATGTGTGTGTGTGTGTTGACTTTAATCCCTTTGACTTTATATTTGACATATTTGTCAACCACCACTTCCTATAACAGCTATATAAACAAAAAATTTCTTTTCTTTTAACTTCTCTTAAAGGTAATTTAACTCGTTCAATATTACAATTTTTAGTTACAAAGTAATGAATGCCCAAGTCATATTTTTAATTTCAATCTCAAGTTCTGTTAGAAGATAACAGAACACCTTTTCTAATTGAATTTTTTTTTAAAGCTACTGAAATGAATGCTTATTTGATGAGTCTTATTGATGCTACTAACATCTCACTGTTTAGTCACACATTGGGTACTGACTCCGAAGATCTATTCTTCCCTATTTATGGAAGGTTTGACTAGTGACTAAAAGTTTGTCAGCACTGACATTATAATCAATTTTTTTAGAAAAAGCAATTCTCATTCGAAGGAAGAAACTTCAGTCCCTAACAAAGAATTTTGCTTTGAGGCTGAGCTTTTAGCCAATCATCACTAAGCAAATCAGAAACTACCAAGCAAAAAGTAGTAGTAGTAGTACAGGTCTTGTGTTTTTTATGATAGTTTTTCGTATTTTTTTATAAGTGAGATATATTTACAATTTAATTTACATGAAATGTTTATTAGTTTGTCTTTTTTTAACAATTTTATTTAGGGATGTATCAAATATTTGGCAACTATTTGGCTGTTTTGTCGAATATTCGGTAAGCCGAATACTGAGCTGGTATTCAGTTGAATTCTGCTACATATTCAGCAGAATAATTTCATAACAAAGAGAAAAGATATTTGAAACAGGTATTTTTAAATGCATTAAAAAATAATATTGCTTAGTTATACATCAATATGTTAATTTCATATTATCCTAAGTCTCTGAATTTTAAGTATTTAAGCTGAATAAAACATAATCTAATGTATTTAATAATATTACAGAAATGCAGACTTGCACTAGATGACACTACTTGACTTGGTTTTCTACTTTTTATAGGGTGGGGGTAGGAGGAATCTTTTCAGATCCTCAATTACAAACACTATTTTGGAGAGCTGTTAAATGTGTTTTGCCCAGAGACTGTAAAACCCAAAGCATGATGTGATTATTCACAATTGCCAGATTAATCATTGCATATTTGTTAAATTATGAATAACTTAAAATATAATTACGCTGCTATTAGTGTTTAGCTTCGTAAAAGATATTTTCCATGACCAAGACTTTTTAGTTTTACAGATATTGTATGTTGAGGTTTTTAAGTACCCACGAATATTATAAAATGAATTTTAAATAATCTTCATTTAGTATTTAATTACAAATTTGAAAAGCAGCATTTTATTTACAATTCAAGTTAAATAAAAAAAAAATTTAATATTCGGCTGCCGAGTATTTGGTATTTGGCCTAAACTATATGTCGAATATTTGGTATTCGGACTGAGCTATTGGCAGAATATTCGATATTCAGCTATTTGGCCAAATCACTATTCATTACATCTCTAATTTTATTTTTAGAAAACTAATAAAGTGCAATTTACGACTTTTTGGTCTTTCTAACTAACAACCCTATGTGAGATGTCAGAGCATCAAACTTCAGTAAATTCACAGATGAACATTTGAAATATTAAAGGAAAATAATGTTAACAAAAAAAAAAAAAAAAAAAACATAAAATATTTGAAAGATAAGAATAATTAAAACTTAAATTTGCTTTGAATTTTATGTCTTAAAACACAATTCAGAGAATATAAACAGAGTTTCTTTTTTCATGTTCAGTACCAATATTATATTATTCTAACAGCAATTTTTTAAAAATAAAATACTGTCAATAGCTAGCCTTTCAGATTTAATAAAATCACTGAAATTAACTGGTGTTTAAAGCATAAAATAATAAAAAATTTTGTAAAATAACACCATAAAGTTTACTTAACGGCCATTGGAGTAAACTTTGTTGAAGTTTACTCCAATGGCTGTTGAAGTTAACTTATGGTGTTGTTTTACAAAGTTTTTTATTATTTTAAGAGAGATCTATTGGCCAATCAGAAAGTGCCAGTTACAGTGTCGCTTTTTGGTAGAAGTTTTGGGAGGCAATCATCATTTAGGCTTCGAAAGGTAGGTATCATCTCAAGTGCAGGTCAGCCATAAAAACAAGTTCACATGCTTTGCAATGGCTTGTTGTAAACTTGATCTAAGTGTTGTGATGGGGAAGTATCAGCTGATTTTAAAGGAAAATTAAAAGTGGGAGTTCTGATTTTTCAAATTAGCAGAAAAGTTTGGAAAAGTTAAGAGTTGCAAACAGATATTTCATGTATGAGTTTACCAGGAATTGTGTTTATGTTATGTTTTTATGTTGTTATGGAAAGGAAATGTTATGCTTTTATTGTCGACGATTTTGTGTCTGAAAAGAAGATTGCCACCATTTTAAAATCCAGAGTTGCATCAAAAATTTAAGGGATAAGCTTTATTGAATACGTCTTTTATGATAGGAAAATTGATTTCTGCATTGACTTTTTTGAGATAATAAGGGATATTATCATTTGAGAGAATTTTAATTATAAGCTTTGGTAGATTTTGCATTGACTAGAGATTGTTGACTTGTTTTGTTTTGTATTGCTGTTACAAAAAAGTTTCTGCCGGAAAAAAAAAAAAAGTAATAATTTTAAAATTGGACAAAGAATTTAAAAAAAATTAAGAAGCCATAGAAAAATCACAATTTAGCTTTACATGCACTTGGATAATGATTGTAGTAATCATGGATAATAGTGTTAAATTTTTTTTTTTTTTTTTTTACATTTCAAATGGCCACCATTCTGATGAAACTCCAGACTCCAGAGTTGAGTTGAGAATCTGAAAGGTAAACCTTCTTTAAAATATGGTACTCGGCACAGACTTGGTGTTAAAAAAAAAAAAAGCACCAAAAATGGCAGGCAGGCAATACAAAAGCTATTCCTTGTCAATAAACAAAAAACTCACGTCTGATCAATTTCATAAAAATATCTTGATCTTGGGCAACATCCATTAGAATCACCCACGCTACAGCATTCTGTATGATGTTTAGGATCCGAAATTCTCGGACAGGTATAATTCACCTTCACTAGATGATCTGTGGTGGGAACGGCTGCTGAACTAGTAGGAATGGCTGCATCATTTTGAATGGGCTCATATTTCTGACATACAGATCCTCCTACAGAATTAAGAAGGCTTTTTAATGCACAAAGAGGGGAGGGGGGACATGAGATGTAAATCATGCTAAATGCAGTCAAGAAGCACTTCACATCACAACATTTACATTTTTACAATATTGGAAAAAAAGAAAAGTGTTAATGGTCAGATGGTAAGTTTTTGTAATATTAACAAAATTGACTTATCTTAATATCTGCATGGAAATAATAAAATATAAGAATTGGTACATACAACTTATAGGCGACTTCTGTTCTTGAATAAAGAAACACTAGAATTCGAATGAATAACTACAAAATTTCTCACTTTAAATCTTGATTTATTTGGTTAAATTTTTTATTTGGGAATATCTTATTCCCCCGTAGACGATATATATTTCGGTTACACATAAACACATAACCATCATCAGTCGTTTCTGGATCTCACACTAATGGCGGCTTCCTCTTCAATCTCTTCTCTCTCCTTCCGGAACTTTTGATGAATGACGTCATCCCATGATCGGTTGATTGTATGAAGCGCATCGTTGATGCTGCCATCTGTCGTCACTATTTCCAAGCTCTCACGAATGTAGGCATATATACTATTTTTAAAGTTGGCTATTTTTTTAATATTTTTAAAATCAATGGTAATGGGCTCTTCCAAAGCAAAACGGGCCAGAGCGGTACTTTGTTTCTGGAGGTTAATGTCTTGAAAGTGTTCGTTTTTTCGCTCTTTAATTTTCCTCTTTGTAACGCCGATGTAGCAATTTTCTTTATTAGTATTGTTTGACAAAAAAAATAATTTTATAGATCCCTGCGGTTTCGATGGGGTTGATTGGATCTTTTTCCGATCTAATGCGCTGAAAAATTGTTTTATTAGGTTTAATTGGAATACGGAAGTTCTTTTTAACGAACTTATGGCGATATTAGAAAGTTTATTGGCTATCCCTCGGCTAAAGGGGATAGCGGTAGTAAAACGTGGTTTATCTTTTTGACGGTTGTCTATAATATTTAATTTACGTTGCCTTGCTTTGAAAACTTTATCGAAAATTTCCCGAGGGTAGTTGGCGTCTTGACATTGTTTCCTAATGAAAGCAATTTCTTGTTGAAGGAGGTCAGCGTTAGAACAAACCTTGAATGCGCGGTCGATATAGGAACGAATAGCTGCAATTTTATAGTTGAAAGGGGTTTTAGAAGACTAAAATTTTCGATAAAGTTTTCAAAGCAAGGCAACGTAAATTAAATATTATAGACAACCGTCAAAAAGATAAACCACGTTTTACTACTGCTATCCCCTTTAGCCGAGGGATAGCCAATAAACTTTCTAATATCGCCATTAAAAAGAACTTCCGTATTCCAATTAAACCTAATAAAACAATTTTTCAGCGCATTAGATCGGAAAAAGACCCAATCAACCCCATCGAAAAGGCAGGGATCTATAAAATTAATTTTTTGTCAAACGATACTAATAAAGAAAATTGCTACATCGGCGTTACAAAGAGGAAAATTAAAGAGCGAAAAAAACGAACACTTTCAAGACATTAACCTCCAGAAACAAAGTACCGCTCTGGCCCGTTTTGCTTTGGAAGAGCCCATTACCATTGATTTTAAAAATATTAAAAAAATAGCCAACTTTAAAAATAGTATATATGCCTACATTCGTGAGAGCTTGGAAATAGTGACGACAGATGGCAGCATCAACGATGCGCTTCATACAATCGACCGATCATGGGATGACGTCATTCATCGAAAATTCCGGAAGAAGAGAGAAGAGATAGAAGAGGAAGCCGCCATTAGTGTGAGATCCAGAAACGACTGATGATGGTTATGTGTTTATGTGTAACCAAAATATATATCGTTTACGGGGGAATAAGGTATTCCCAAATAAAAAATTTTAACTAATTACTTTTGATGTTGGGGTTTATTTTAAAAGCACTCAGCGTTTCCTAAGCTTGCCAATTTCTGGTCTTTAGAAGAAATATTTTAAAAAGCTAGAAGACAATAACTTACTATCGCATGTTAGAATGCTGTAGAAAGTTCTTTTTTTTTTTTTAAATATTGGATTTTAAAAATCTGTTTTCACTATTTTCCAGTTCGCTAATTTCGATTTAAAGTGCGTGTTCAGGCAAACATGGGATTATTTCTCTATTTTTATTTTCATATGTATTTTACATTTACAAGTAGTTCAGCAATTCAATTTTTTCTTCCATTAAAAAGCAGTGGCGAATCTAAGGGTCGTTTCACACTTGAACCAAAATCTGCCGAGTTGTTAAGGAGTTTAATCTACCATTGAACCTAGGTTTAACCTGTTCGGAGAAGCAGAACCTGTTCTAGACCGTTGGCCGTCCACGTGAAAATTAAAAATTGGGTGCCTCTTTTTACAAACATTATGATTTAATTTTTCCCCGCCGCCCTTAAACTTGACCGCCCGCGTGCTGTGCACCATCATGCTCACGCTGGGATCGGTCCTGCGGAGAAGACTCCCTTTCTAGTCATCGCTTTGTTTTCTACCTAAAAATAAATATCTCCCCTCTAGTGTTCGTCTATGAAGGGTCAAGAGAGAAAAGTAGACAGTTATGACTATTTTTCGGTTTTATTGGCAAGTTTGAAAGCGATTTCACACATAAAAAAATACCGCAAAAACCTGATTATAGCTTCCCCCTCACTTCAACTTAAAATCGGTTATTTTGAGGGGGGGGGGTTATAATTGGGATTAATAAAAAAATTATTTTTCTTTTGCTATTAATGCTTCGTGTTTATGCAAATTTTTGCTTAATTTATGCTAATTCTGTTGAATCTCACGCAAAAAAATATGCACATAGTAGTTTTATCTACGCAAAAAAGCTGATTTTTTTAAAAAATCAGTGCATTTTTGCAAAGTGTAAACGGCACCGGAACAAAATAGAAGGTTCTATCATGATTCTACAAAGAATCCTCTTTTTATTTCATTCATTTGTTTTGACACTGGCCAGCGAGGAAGTGTTGTCGCCGCATGACAGAAAGTCCGGCGCGCCGAAGAGGCAGAGTTCCGAATTCCTCTGTTCCTCCTGCTTCACCTCAGGGTGGGGGAATATTCGCCGCGCCGCTCGGATTTGTTGGTGCGTCAGAGAACTCATTCCAGTGGCCGTCCGAGAAACACATTTGCTTCTGCGACGAGGGGGGGGGGGGTATTTTTGACAGCGAAAATCAAGATCATTCAATGTTGAAGAGGGGAGCGCGTATTTTATGATTTAAAAAAAAATTCTTAACGGGGCAACGGAAAATCCCGGTAAATCATTATCTATGACTTGGAGCCTGGATGTGAATTGACTGGTGGCCAAACAAAATAATTTAGTCGCCAGATGGCGACTGGCGACCGGGAATCTTCAGCTCTAATTTAAATGCTAGCGCACTTTCAAGAATTTCCCCCGATAGGCCATAATGTAAAAGAAATCTTTGCCGTAGCCCTGTATAAAAACTATAAGTCCTATAGACACCAAAATGAATACCGGTCTTGCGACAGTGGTTTATGACATATATACCCAATTTGAGCTCAATCGAATGCTCCATTCAGGAGTTATCGTGTTCACTCACATACACACAAACACACACACATACATACATACATCTCGTAAAAATAGCATAAATGGATTCGGAAGACCTCAAAACATGTAAAAACACCAAAATCTCGAAGTCGAATTTTTTCATGATTACAATACTTTCCTTACATGGTACATGTTCGGAAAGTACAAATACGTAAATATACGATTTAAGTTTGATTTCACTTCTATTTCACTTCTGAATTTTATTAGACAAGGACCTGCGTAATCAAGACCAGTCTTCGAAAAAGGTCGACTAGGTGTTATTCTATGCTCGAGTAAATCATCTATTAACTGCTGAGATATTCAAGCTTTTAAATGTTTGCATTGAAGACAATTACTTATTACTTTACGCACAGTAAAGCATCCAGCAACAAACAATATTTTTGTTGAAGTAGTGAAAGTACTAGTTATGGGCTACTGTGAAATAACTTATAATCATGGGCACCGGCAGAATATTTCCTGGGGGGGCAAAGACTACTTCAACATATGGTTACCATGTTGGAAAGAGCAAAAAAGCAAGGAAAAACACTGCATACAAAAATCCAGGGAGGGGGGCCATTGCCCCCCTTGCCCTACGTTGCAGGCGCCCATGCTTATAATGGTAATGACATTTGATTAAGTCAGTCACACAATTATTCTTTGGAAGGAGCATCAGATGCTTTTGATCTTCATCTAAAAATTGATGCTGAGATAGTCATCCTCCTACTCTAATGATTCCATCTATGTCCAGAATGATGTTAAGAAGAAAAGCTTCTTTTTTTAAAGAGAGGAAGTTCTTTTTCAAATGTTTGATTTCTTCATGAAACTCCGATTCTTGTACTGCTCAAATAATAATCTTGGTTGCATTTTCTATCTCTTCCTATAAATGTACACCAATAAGTTTTGAAACCCTGGAATTCTTTATGAATCGCATGCACCAAGCAATGACTCGAATTAGGCATAAGAATGACAAATACTCCTTGATGATGTCTAATAGATATTCGTTTTGGCTGGTGATTCCAATGTTTGTAACTACTGCTGCTGACTTTTCTTCCGGTTTTATGTCTTCTTCATGAGAAGGCAATAGATAGTAGATGTAAATTGCAAACAGTTCTGACTTAACTACTTAGAAGTAGTTTATCTTTTACTTTAAATACTATTGCCTTTAATTTTAAATGCTGTTTGAAATAAGTTAAACATTTACAAGACTATTTTAAAAGGTAAATGTAATTTTAGAGCTTTTGTGTATAAAAGGAAACAGGCATATGCATGATACAAAAATAAATCTGTTATATCCGACAGTACTACATCACATAACATACCACAAAAGCATTGTTAGGACTTTGGTGAGGATGGTTGGAAATCTTATTGGGGAAAGGGAAGCTTTAGGTATTGTATTTTAGGGTTGAGGGAACTTTAAATGTTTTTAAAAATACTTAGAATTAATGAAAATAAAGTTTTACTATACTATAATTTTGCTAAACGGATAAAATATATTTAGTTTATTTCTACATATTCCAACAATATTTTTTGCGCAAGATTTAAGAAATTTATGCGAGATTCTCGCGGTCTCGCACTCTAGCCGGAACCCTGCGTCAGAGGCAAAAACGCATGCTACAGAAACAAAATGGCAGATTTTCACATGGTTGCCAGAACGCAAACTAAAGTCGCCAAGGTTACCACATTATATCTGTTATCGCCTCGTTGGCGAAGAAGCACCCTAAACTAGGAATCAGCCTTTATTTGTTATATGGGTTTGCTCCTGATTCACAGAATTCCCGAACAATTTTTAGGTTTAATATGATTAAATATGTAAGGATTTTTGAGTTGTTTGTGATCAGATGTGATTCTATTCTGATTAATAGTGTAAATGTTGTGTGTTTTGAAGGTATTAAATTGCAAAAATCACATGGGGGAGGAAGTAATCTGTTTATTATAGATGTTTTCTGTTATTTATAAAGAGTGTTTTTAACATTTTATGAAAATATTTGCAGTATATTTTTCTTGAAATCATGTGCACTATTCAAGTTAAATATGATTCAATATATAAGTATTTTAAGTTGTTTGTGGGGAGTTGTGTGTATGAGTGGGGGGGGGGGAGGTAGTCGGTTTATTTGAGTGTTTTTCCATTAATTTAAAACTGTTATTTTAACATTTTAAGAGAAATTTTGCTGTATAATTATGTGCAGAAACATATTGTAGCATTTTGCATATTTTGAAAGTTATGGTTTATTTATTTTTTAACGTGCCCAGAGTTAGTGCTTTGTTTATGTACATTTTGTTTATAATTGCATTTGAAATATGTCTACAAATGTTTTAATGTGTTTAGATAAGTATATTGTAGTTTTGGGTTTATTTTTTTCCTTATGTGTCTACGTATGTTTATGTTTTGCTTGGCTCGAAAAACAAGTTGCCAAGGTTAGACATTGGCAACAATAAAAAAAAGTTGCCAACTCAACTGACACCCGCTTACAGTATTATTTCCCATATGCAGTTACCATGACGATTTTTTGTATTTATGTAACAACTGTAATTTAGAATTAAAATGACAATTTGGAACAACATCTAAGTACAGAATTCCATTATTTATTTATTCATTTTGGGTTGGTATTTAATGTAGTTTTGAAATTAAGTGTCTTCAAATTCCTTAACTGGTGCATTTATCACAAATTTGTTCACTTTAGTTTTCATCTAGTTCTTTTGGGAGCATAGAAACTTATGCATAACTCCCTGAGGTCAATGACTGTAAAGCTCGCCAAAGTGCAGTGATTTTTTGGGTTGGCGAGAGTAGGGGCATTAATATAGGAATCAACTCTTTCTTGTATCATAAAACACATCTTCGGAACCGAAATCTATCTTAAAATCGCCTAGTAAAACTGTTTTACAACCTTTGCCAAGCATATTCCAACTATCCTCTAACATTTTAAATACTGTTTAGAAGGGGCGTCATCAGGGCCTTATTATCGCATGAGCAAATCGGGACTTTGCAAGGAGCCACCAACTCGAAAGAGCCCCCAATTTCAAATATTGTTCTGAAATATATTTTTAGTACTTACGTATAATCCTGGCAGTCCGCCAAGACAAGCGATTTTTTGCCAAGAGAAATGCCGGACATATGAAATTATTAATGGTTTTGAATATGATTGGCAACTCATCTGACTGAAAAATAGTTTGGCGGGAATGACCGCCAGGATAATACATAAGTACCCAAACTTCATTGATGCCAGGCCAACATTGGTCATAATCAGGCTCTGGGCATCATAATCAATGTGAGTGTGCATATTTTCCTTCCTTGTTCCATAAAACACCTTTTTAGAATTGAAATCGATATTAAAATCGCCTACCAAAACTGTTTAACAATTTCCTCCAGGGATAGTCAATTTATACTTCACCTTTATAAATACCATTTGGTAAAGCTTGAGATTAGCGGTCGCCAGATCGCCAGTGGCGACTGTGGAATTATTCCTGGCGACTGCAAAACAGTCTGTCAGTCGCCAAAATTGGCGACCTGCAAAATTTACTCAGCAAGCAACCCACCCTCCCCCTTCGTTTCCGTCCCCATAACAAAAGTCGGCGCTGTATGTCCGAGCAAAGTAAAGCAAAGCAGTTCAAAAAATGTCTAAAATTGATGATGCGCAAAATTTACTTAGTCCCGCCCACCCTTGGCCTCGTAGGAAAAGCTGAATGTCAGCGCTATATGGGCAACATGATGGACAAGCAGGGGAGAAAGGGTTGCAGACGTCTATGGGAGGGGAAGAAAGGGGAGAAGCTCATCATAACTGATAACATACATGTAACATTTGGGGGGGGGGGGTAGGAACGCACCAGAACAGAATACTCAGGGTCTCTCTCTGTGACCTTGTGACTCTGTGACGGCCGTAATAAAAGGAGAAGAGTGAAAAGGACTTTTATTTAAAACTGAATTTGATATTTGCCTACTGATACAATATATGACTGTATGTGAAAGATGCATTAAGTATCTCATTAATAAGATATTGTACTGAAGGAACGAAGCTAATATTTTTCTAAATTATAGTACTCCCCTTTGTATATTTTGCGTCGTTCGAGTCAGTCAGGGTCCAGTCAACTTAAGAGTAATAGATTATATTTTTAAAAAATTTCATGTGATCTTTACTATGACCCTTCTAAAACTGTAGACGGGAAGCACGTGCGTTTTTTTTTTTTTTTTTAATTATTATTATTAACTTGAAAACAATAAACAAACCCTCTGCTTTTGAAAGGTCGATGAAGAGGTTGGCATTCTTTGCATCCTGATTTACGCTACAGCAGATCGAAAACTACCACGCAAGATGCTTTATTTAAAACGAACAAAAATGTTATTTTGTACATTCGAATACGCAAATAAAAACTAATATCATAAACATACCGTTTTCAGTTTTAAATAAATCTAATTAATTTCAGCTGCTTTCATATTATTACGTTTTTCCTTTTGCAAGAGTTTTGGCATCTCTACAATAGCGCGAGAGGGAGGGGGAAGAGAAACAGACAAAACACTTGATTTTGTTTTATTTTGTAATCACTGGTAAAAGCGCTCGCTCTTCAAAGCTTAAATAAACAGATCTCCATGCCTTTAGAATTCCATTAATCAGCGTTACAGCTGTTCGAGAAGAGAGAAGTGTTTCTCTCCCCAACTCCTGTTCACACTTCAAGCTTTTTTTTTTTTTTTTCCCAGTTCCGTTTTAATGACAGGGAGTTTCTCTGTAGATTATACGAATAGAAGGCATTTTTGGTCGCGAAAACGTATCCCCCCCCCATGGGCGCCGGCAGCAGTGTTTTTTAGTTGCTTTTTTGCTCTTTCCAATATGGTAACCATACGTTGAAGTAGTCTTCCCCCCCCCCCTTGGAAATATTCTGCCAGCGCCCATGCCCCCCCCCCCCCGCAAAAATTTCTCCCTGTTTTAAGTTATTTCTTTTATATGATTCACCTTTGTAAACTGAACCCTTAGTATGTGTAACGTTCGTTAAAAAATGTTTTACATAATCAGACACTTGATTATTTGAAAGTGGAAACCTTGAAAATGGGCTGTTTGAGTAGCACATGCTTACGATTTCCCCATCTTAAAATGCATCTGATTTTCCTTAAAATTTGATAAGATGCTTAGTGGTTTTTTTTTTTAAATAGGAGGTTGGGGAGCTACTACCTTAAGTAAAATAACCGTTTGTTAGCTTCTTGCAAGTCCAAAATTAGTAAATTAGGAGGAAGCGTACTGTCGAAATTAATAGAAAATTGGGGCCCTTGATCCGCTTTCTTTTATTAAGTCCCAATTCCTTTCCCCCCCATAAATTCCATGAATGAAAGGAGAGATAAATTAAATAAATAGTACTTTATTATGTGTACACCATAAGTTGAGAAAATGGTCTGCAATACTATATATATTATCTTACCTCCAGTTTCTTACTTAAAAAAAAAAAAAATTATTTTTTTTTTTTTTTTTTACTTAGGCTTCATGTTTTACAAGTACTTGGTAATAGTGACAACTTTCTAATAATGTCAAAATATTCTATATCACTTAGCCATACAGATTTCAGGTTGGCAGATTTTTGGGAGTCCACTGTATTTATTTAATAACCAACTATTTTTCGTAAAAGATACGCTTGAATTAATCTGAAGAGAAATTTTAAAGTAAAATATTTTAAATAATTAATTTTATTACAATTCTCTATTTTTAAGAGATTTTCACTTTTAATTTGGGTTTAGGGGGGGGGGGGTTAAGCTCCTATAGCCTCCTCCATGTGTGTACCTATATATAGTATAGACACAGACATTATTGGGGGGTAACACAGACATAATTTGGGTTTGGGGGGGGGGAGGTTAAGCTCCTATAGCCTCCTCCATGTGTGTACCTATATATAGTATAGACACAGACAGTGATGTGATGATTCTAACAAGGAGCTGCAGCCAATCAGGAGGAATTAATAAATTTTAAATTCATAGTACTTAGATTTCTTTAAATACAGCTAGTTATTTCTGAATGTAATATATGGAACATGCCATGCATTATTACTAAAAAAGCATTGAATCATTAAATGTACAAAATAAAAAATCTCATATTATTTTCATATATCTGAAAGGGGGGAGCAAGGGTGTCGAAAACAAAAATTACGTAAGTACGGAAAATTTTGGCCACTAACTATATCAAAGTGGCCACTGAACTTTGTAGGGTCACTGGCCACTGGCGAATTTTTTTAATCTCAAGCTTTACCATTTGGAAAGTGTATCATAATCTATGAATGTATTGTATTTGCCTTCCCTGTTTTTTAAAGCACTTCTTCAGAATTGAAATCTATATTAAAATCGCCTACTAAAGCTATTTTACAATATTCGCCTGGCGTTTTCCAACTATATTCGTAATATATTTATAATAAATTGCCACGTTTTGGCACCAAATTTAAAGATCAATTTGCAAAAAATTGCAAACCTTGTGCGACTTTCAATATATTATTAACGCTCCTCCTCCCCCCCACTTCCCCACATGTTATCTGGCTAACACATTTGGAAAGATCTTCAACGTGACAGTTCATATCTACAAAACCTGTCTACAAGATAGCGTAGACAAAATTCTGGGATTGAACGAAAAAGCACCCTAAAGCTAAAAAAAAAAATGAAAGCATCATCAGTTTTTTATTAAGTATATTTAAAAATCTGTCATAATATTTAAAATGTCTTGAATATTTTAAAATAATTATTCCTAAAACTACCAACCACCCAGAAACAGCAAATAGTGCGTGTTTTGTAGAATGACCAAATTACAAAATTATGGCAAACATTACACTAAAATAATAATAGTGGATTTTGACAATTATTCATTTGATTTGCACAAGTGTTATCAATTCAGTTCCAGACTGATTTCAAATTTTGCTTAGCGTAAATCATCACAAAGGTAGTTATTGAATTTTATTTTTTGGAAATTTTTTAAGACTGAACTAACCTGATACTTGTGAGATATAAAGTAAAATCAGAATTAACATGGTACAAGTATAAAACAAATTATTTTTGCAGCTTTCACTTTCTCTTCTCATTTTCATTTTTATGGACTTCCGTCATATATTTACTAATGTTTGATTGGTTGGTTCGTTGGTTCTATTTGCTGGCTGTGTGAAGTCTGAGCATGGCCATGGCTGACTGGGATCTTCCCTTCCCCGGCTTTCCAAACGGGTCTAAAAGCCCGTATAAGCGGTAGTTTGCATTCCTTCCGCCGTGGCGTAGTTATATGTCCTGAACAGAGCGATTTAAAGGGCCAGTCCATATGATTAAAAGGGCATTAAAACTGTCAAAAATGCTTGATTAAATTTTTTTTTTGTTTTGTTTAAACAGAATGTATCTTTATCTATAAATATTTTGAAACGTTTCTTCATCCATGCACATATTGAAAAAAAATTTAAGAAATTGTTAGTTGGTTAATGCTTTTAGGAGCTTCTTCGACATGTAATAAATTAATAATAAATAAATATATTAATTTATGTTTTATTTAAATCTTCAGAAGACTGTAATATTTTTTAAAGACTTGTTTTTCGGAACTCCTACATATTTTAATATATTAATACAGCATTCTCCCTATACGTAAAAAACACTCAAAATACTGGGGTTAAACGATAAAATAAATAAAAACTTTGTGAAAAAAACACACATAAAATGTAACTTATAATAGTTACGATCGTTTCGACCAAAAAATTCTTTCGGTCTGCATCAGAAAAAGTCCGAGACGCAGGGGCGTAGCCAGAGGGGGGCTGCTGCCCCCGCCCCGAAATGGGACAATTTACTTAGCTTACAATTTGATATTTAGCTTACAATTGAACTTTAGCTTTAAATTTGATACCCAGCCCACCCCGAAATGAAATCCTGGCTACGCCACTGCGCGAGACGAAGGTCTTTCTCTGATGAAGACTGAAAGAATTTTTGGTCGAAACAATCGTAACGAAGTTACATTTTATGTGTGTTTTTTTCACAAAGTTTTTATTTTGCAATACGTATACGTATGTTCGTGTCAGTGGCGTAGCCAAGGGGGGCATAGGGGTCACCCCCCCTCCGATGAGAAATTTTTTGCCATACAAAATGCATATGCTTCGCTCCCTTATCACACACACTTATACACAAATGTGAGTTGCAGTAGTCGTACCCCCCCCCAAGAAAAAATTCTCGCTACGCCACTGGTTCGTATTATTAGGTTTTGGTTTAGTATACCCATGGCAAGGATAAATTTTAATCTTTTTGTGCTTTAACGAATTATTCTAATAATCAAAATAGGCGCCAGCAGGGGATCCAGGGGGGGGTGCACGTGCCCCTGTCAGGGAGCCAGTGACCCTCCCCTTTCGGGGACTCCTTATTCATTCGTCGGAGAATTTTTAAGATAAGAAATAATCCAATTTCTAGGCCAATTTTCATTTTCAAATATTTAAAAGAAAAATTAATTTTGTAGTACTTTCGCTTTTCAAAGATTTGTGAAAGGATGCGTTTACATTTCAATCAGACACAAAATTTCAGATTAGTGGGGGATGTTCGCAGTGGCGTGGCGTAAGGGGGGGGCGCCCGACCCAGGCAGAAAATTTCTAGAGGCGGTATAACGCCTATGGTTAAATTATTTTAAGAAGATTAAAATGTCATGGAGTTTTGGGCGGTTTTCTCCAGATGAAACATGAATATGCCTTAGAACCCCATAAAATGTCCTCCGACCAAGCCCTCCACCCTTCTGCTTAGGTGTATTATTAAAAAGAAAAGAGGAAAATTCTCTGTGCAAATTATTCAGGAGCTAAGTTAAATTGTTTAAAATTACTTTAAACAGATTAACAAAAATAATAAATAAAAATATGAAATTTTTCTGGAGGATGGGCTCAGTTATCTAAACAAATTATACTGCAATAAATATATAATTAAATACGTAAGTAAATAAGACACTGAACATGGTAGATGGTGGAAGCGTTACGGTCCCACGTTCGGGCCTACCGCGCGGCTGTCGATCTAACGGTCTGCAGTTTTGTTCGGTTTCCTACAGATAGAATTTGAATACACGTTATTCCTACGGGATGTTCGCAGTGGCGTAGCGTAGATGGGGCGGTTGGGGCGCTCGCCCCGTGCAGAAAATTTTGGCGGGCGGTAAACCCCTATCGTTGACTTACTTATACCATTAGAAAGCCATTGCTACATCCGTAGTAATAATTTTAAATGCAAATCATCAAAGAATTGACGAAATAAAAGTGCTGCATTGGTGCACATTTATTACGTAATTTCAATAACAAAGAATTATTTTTAAAAAATTACAAAGGTTTCATTTAAACTTGAAATGAAAACATGAATTCATTTTGCTTTTTGGTAACACTTCCACCATCTACTATGTTCTGTGTCTTGTTTACTTACTTATTTGTTTATTTATATGTGTCTTATTTACTTACTTATTTATTTGTTGCAGTATAATTTGTTTAGATAACTGAACCCATCCTCCAGAAAAATATCATATATTTATTTATTATTATTTTAATCTGTTAGAGTAATTTTAAGCAATTTAACTTAACTCCTGAATAATTTGCATAGAGAATTTTCCTCTTTTTTTTTAATAATACACCTAAGCAGAAGGGAGGAGGGCTTGGTCGGAGAACTTTTTAAGGGGTTTCTAAGGCATATTCATGTTTCATCTGGAGAAAACCGCCCAAAACTCCATGATATTTTAATCTCTTTAAAATAAGTTAACCATAGGCGTTATACCGCCTCTAGAAATTTTCTACCCTGGTCGGGCGTCCCAACCTAACCAAAATCTATTAATACGAACCAGTGGCATAGCCAGAATTTTTTCATGGAGGGGGGGGGGGTACGACTACTGCAACTCACATTTGTGTATAAGTGTACATGATAAGGGAGCGAAGAATATGCATTTGTATAGCAAAAAATTCCTCATCGGAAGGGGGGTTGGTGACCCCCTATGCCACCTTGGCTACGCCACTGACACGAACATACGTATACACGGAAGTATAGGCAGAATAAAATAAATAAAAACTTTGTGAAAAAAACACACATAA
This sequence comes from Cheiracanthium punctorium, assembly GCA_038373885.1. NCBI lineage: Eukaryota > Metazoa > Arthropoda > Arachnida > Araneae > Cheiracanthiidae > Cheiracanthium > Cheiracanthium punctorium. Next base: position 1,551 of record JAWZYV010014578.1, on the reverse strand, counting down.
AATGTAACTTATAATACATTACCATCGTTTCGACCAAAAAATTCTTTCGGTCTTCATCACAGAAAGACCTTCGTCTCGCGCAGTGGCGTAGCGAGGATTTTATTTCGGGGGAAGTTTTTATTTATTTAATCGTTTAACCCCAGTATTTTGAGTGTTTTTTACGTATAGGGAGAATGCTGTATTAATATATTAAAATATGTAGGAGTTCCGAAAAACAAGTCTTTAAAAAGTATTAAAGTCTTCTGAAGATTTAAATAAAACATAAATTAATATATTTATTTATTATTAATTTATTACATGTCGAAGAAGCTCTTAAAAGCATTAACCAACTAACAGTTTCTTAAATTTTTTTTCAATATGTGCATGAATGAAGAAACGTTTCAAAATATTTATAGATAAAGATACATTCTGTTTAAACAAAACAAAAAACAAAATTTAATCAAGCATTTTTGACAGTTTTAATGGCCTTTTAATCATATGTACTGGCCCTTTAAATCGCTCTGTTCAGGACATATAACTACGCCACGGCGGAAGGAATGCGAACTACTGCTTATACGGGGTTTCCTATTGTTCTCGGTTTCGTCTGGATAGCCGGGAAGGGAAGATCTCAGTCAGCCATGGTAGTACTTTCGCTTTTCAAAGATTCGTGAAATGATGTGTTTACATTTCAATCAGAAGCAGTTTGTTATGGGTGGAGTTTGTTGGGTGGCGGGTGCGCTGCTCGTCCGGCTTGTTTTTCCCTCTTGGGTTTATAGTTATACCTACTGTAGGTGTTGTTCTTACTTCCTTTTTTAGTTGTATTTTTGTTTTCCTTTAATTTAGAATAGCACGAGGTAAGTGCATTTCTCCCTTCTTTTTCTTGGGGTAACTCCCCTGTGTCTTGTTGTTTTGTGGGCGGTTACCTGCACTCATGTCCATGCATTCGGAATTCAACGTGTCAGACGGTGAAGTCGTGTCTTACATAAGTTTTTGTATCAGGGAAGATGTCCCTCCTCCCTTCCAACTGGAATATGCTTTTGCAAATGGAGTTAATAACATAGTCATCTTTTTAGAAGCCCAGGATGGTAACATCCCCCGTAACCAACCACATAAATTAAAAGCAGAGCTGACTAGCAAATTGCAGTTCAGCGGTCACATACTAAACCTTAAATTTACGAGAAATAACAAACTAATGATTGAGACGTTAAATTTGAACTGTGCAAAAGAACTGGTGGAAATGACAGACGTCCTTCAGAAACCTATCCGCCCGTACGTCCAACAAGAAAATATAACTTCCCGCTTTTTATTGCATAACATCGCAACTAGCATCCCGCTTGAAGATTTAGGAACAGAATTACAGGCTGAAAATAACCCTAAAAAAAGTCCCACTGGAACAGTTCCTACAGAAACGGTACTGATCACCATTTTTGGTACCAATATCCCATCTGAAATAAAAATATTTTACATGATTGAGAAGATAAAAAGATTTTATGATCGCCCCCTACAATGTCTAAATTGTTGGAGTTTCGACCACATAGCTCAAAAATGCAAATACGAAGCTGTTTGCAAAAA